>VZDJ01000174.1:4425493-4538732 GCA_008694505.1 Cyanoderma ruficeps | reverse complement strand
AAAAAAACCCAAACAACAACCTTTAAAGTTTGCAAATGAGCAAAAACCCCCTAATCCTGGAGTTCAGGCTGTGCTAAACAACGTGGCCATAGCAGGGCCGGGGCACAAAGATCTGTCAGCAAAAGAACCAGGAAAAAAAAAAACAAACAAAAAAGGTTGTTTACATTGAGGATCTCAGAAAAAAACCCCAAGACCTGTGAACAGTGTCTTCACACCTGCACTTCAGTTTTCTGTAAGATTAGTTAATTATTGTGCTGATGAATTTCGCAGCTCCGTTAAAGAAAGCTGATTTTAGGATAGCAGCCGCCAGCCCCCGGGGTGTGCTCAGGGGGGTCGGTGGGGCTGTGCTGGGGGCAGAGGGGCAGGAGGAGACCCAGCAAATCCCTGGATTGTGCCTCAGACAGCCAGGGCCTCATCCCAGCTGGATCAGCCTCCGTTTTTCCCTAAGTATTCCACCAAAAAGGCACCTGGCTCTGCAGGAGAAGAGATCTGAGGGGCTCCTGCCCATGGCTGGACCCCATTCCACAGTTTTCACCCCAGAGCCCTCATCCTGATGCTTGAATTCTCCCAGGAAATCCAAGCTGGGCAGGCAGTGCAGCCAGCAGCAGCACAGCCAGCACCGTCCTTCCCTAAGAGCAGCCTCAGGAGGGAAATCCCGGACAGGGCCTTGTCCCAGACACTGTCACAGCCTCTCATTGTCCCACATCCCTGCTCCCAGCCCTTCTCCATCCTTCCCAGCCCCTGGGACATCCTTCCCAGACTCTGTTCCCTCTTTCCCTGCGCTGCAGCCTCACCAGGGGACGCATGGAGGGGACAGGCATGAGTGTTAGTGCACACACCATGAGCACAGAGAGCAGGGTTCGGGTTTAAGCTCCCCAGGATTAACTCCAAGCTGGAAATCCATCCCTCACTCCTCACCACGACGCAGTGTCTGCCGTGGTCTGAGGACACCAGGGGGCTGGGGCTGGCCTGTCAAGCTCTGGGTGTCAGCACAGCAGCTGAGAAATGAGGAACTGCAGGCTGGGATCCAGATTTTATTGGAAGAGGAGTTCCAGCTCCAGGGAGGAAACCCAGGGATGTGCAGCCAGAGCAAAGAGAGTCCAGCAGGGCCAAGTCCTACCCCCATCGTTACCAAACATGCTTGGAAAGTGTTCAAACCCCATCCTTCTTACAAAATTCATGAGGCAGAGCCATCTGCCTGGCAGGCAGCTCTCATCCCTGCTCCTCACTGGGTATTCCCTGCTGAATGGCACAAGGCTGCCTCCCAACTGCCCTAAACTGGGTGGGAAAAGAAGGAGGGATGGAATAGATGCTCTAAGCCTGGCTGGGAATGGGGGTTTAGATTTTCCAGTGCGTCCACCACTGACAAATATGAGGTGTGAGAACAAAACACCTTCTATTTTGTATATTGTATATATGTTCTATATATATATATACACACACACACAAACACAGGCAGCAGCTCTGAAACAAGAGAGGATTTTTAACCCAGCCTCTGACAGAAATTTCCCTTCAACACCTCCCCTTAAACCTCGACAGCGCGTGGCGAGTCCACAACCTCACCACCGTGTATTTTAATAAATTTAAAAAAAAAAAAAATGTTAGGAGCAGAGCACGGCTTAAGTAATGCCAAGTGAATAATTCACACTGGATTTATAATTGATGGGGGATTTAGCAGGAGCAGAGCCATAAGTGGCTTTCTATTAACTATTGATGCTCCCCACCAGGCTCCCGACGAGCTCGGCCGGGCTCCTCGATCACAGCTCTGCCCCATGTTTTATTTAAGTGCTCTTAAGAGGACACACAGTCTGGGGGGACGCCTCTGCTCCCAGGAATGTCACAGCAGCCCCTGGCTGTGGCTGTGCACATGGAGCCAGTTCCCATGGAGCAATCCCCGTGGAAAAGCTGGGGTGGGGAGGTGTGTTTGGGGGAGCCCACCCGCTCCTTTCTTCTGCAGATGCCAGATAACCCCAAATATCTGAGCGTCTGGATAAACCCAGAGCCCTCAGTTCTGCCTTACAAGTTCAGCTGTTTGCAGGGGTTTGTGTCTTATTTGAGGGAGGTGCCTCTAAAACCCCTTCCAGACCTCTTTGCACACTTCAACTGGGAGAACACAAGAGTGCCAAGAAGTTCCTGCGCCTTCCTTCACCCATCGCTCGCATCTCCGCATGAAACATTCAGAAAGCTTCTGAAAATACAGGCACAACCCCAAAAACACAGCAGAAGGAGCCCACCCCTATCCCGACAGGCAGAGCATCCACGTTCCAAACACTGCCCTTCCAGCAGAGCTGCAACGAACACCCAATAGCTCCCAATAGCACCCAATAGCACCCAATAGCACCCGATAGCACAGCAACCACGGCTCCCCCAATCCCACAGGGAAAGCAGTAGGATGAGGGAGCCCAGAATGCCCAGGACACCTCTCACTCCACCATCTCATGGCTCTGCAGAGCAGCAGAGGCTGAGAGATCCAACCTCATTCCGTGCCCAGGGGAGGCTGCCCTGGCAGGGCTCAGCCTGGCCGAACCTGACTGTGCTGCAGGCAGAGGATTGGGAATGGTTCACAGCATTCCCCTCGGGAATGCTGGCAGCCTCGGGGCAGAATATATCCTGAAATCTCCTTGATTGCTAACTAAAAGATTATTGATAAAATAACTGCTCCTAATTCGGTCCGGCTGCCAGCAGAACTGCAATATCTTTCAATTACCGCTCGGGAGCGAGGCTTTCCCTTGGATTACTGGATGAAACAACATGAAAAGAGACACTGGGAAAGGGCTGGAAAGTGAAGGTGAATCTATTTTTGCTGCTCTCCAGACCCAGCTGGGGCTCTGCTCGCTCAGAGCGGGTTTAGCTGCTGGTTGGCACTGTCTGAGCTGCAGCCACGGGGGTGGTTTGGCAAAGCCAGGAGCTCCAGGAGGATCTGGTAGGCTGAGCCTGGCACACCTGGCCCTGGCACACCCGGCCCTGGCACACCCGGCCCTGGCACACCCGGCCCTGTGACCAGCACTCAGCACTCGGGGGCTGCTGCAGGGTTCAGGGCATTTCCCACCCACTGTGGTTCTGCCTGACATGAGGAGAACCAGCATGAGGAGCTGCAGGGATGACCTGAGCAACTCGGGGTCATAGATCCATCTAGGATGGAAATACCTCCAAGATCATCCAGTCCAACTGTTACCCCAGCACTGCCAATTTCAGCTCTAAACCGTGTCCCCAAGTGCCACATCCACACGTGAACTGCATTTCTATGAGCAGGGCAGGCAAAGCCACCTCCTTCCCACAAAAAAAACATGGAGCAGAATGACTGTCCAGGCTCCCGGACCAGCCACAGAGAAAGGGAACGTGAGGGTCCTCAAGGACAGCTTTGGTTCAGTGGTTTGGGGCTGCAGAAAGGTGTAAAGCAACTCCCTGCCCCTCCCAGAGGAGCAGCCCAGGACCCAGAGAACACCAGCACAGGAACAGCTCCATCTCCAAACCCAGAGCACACAAAGAACCATGTACAAAATGACTTTTCTGGGGCCCTCAGACCAACCCAGGGGTTATGAGGGGTCACCTCCAGCTGCAGCAAACCCCCCGTGGCCATGGGACCACCCAAACCCGGGGAGGAGCACCCCCTCCTCACCAGCTCCATGCGCCGGCGGCTGGACTCCAGCTCCCTCTGCACCAGCTCGTCCATGTCAGCCTTCATCTCCTCCATCCTCCTCTGGTAGTACCTGCTGTTCTCCCTCTCCCGTGCCTCCGACTCGGCCGCCTTCTCCAGCTCCTCTCCCATCTGGATGATGCTGTCTCGCAGGCGCAGCACCAGCACCTGGGGTGTGAGGGGAAGCAGAAGGGTTGGAAAACTCTGTGAGCACCAAGCACTGCTGGCTGTCAGGAACCCTGTTGGGGGTTAGGTTTGTTCCTTTTTCACTCTAAAGAATTTTTTTCCCCATAGATTACTAGGAGACTGAGTACTGGGTGCTTAAGGGTGCTTGACCGAAACAAAGAGGTGGCCCAGAGTTCCTGCCCCTGCCTGCCTGGGACATCCAGCCACCAGCCCGGGACTCTCTACTGTTCCAGCTTGGTGCTCTGAAGGTCCTGCAGGGGCATCAATCTGCCCCGGGGTTTTGTGAAACAAAGCCCTCAAGGTTCTTGGTGCTGTTTCGTTATTAATGCCGTAGTTGTTGGTTTTGTTTCCTTTGTTGTACATACGAGTAAAGAACTGATATTCCTATCCCCCAAATCTTTGCCTGGAAGCCTCTAACTGCACATTTATAATTGGGAAGGGGTGGGGGTGCTTTACGTTCTCCATTCCAAGGGAAGCTCCAGCTTTCCCTGGCAGATACCTCTTCCCAAACCGAGACAAACCCCCACAGAGAGATGACACCAGTGCCACCAACCGCCACCTGTCCCTCCCAGCCCTTCCCCGGGTGCTCCTTTCCTCGCAGGTGGGGAGGGGGCAGTGCCTGGCAGGAGCAGGGGTGAGCAGGGGGTACCTCGAAGCGTTTCATCTGCACGGCCTGGAAGTCCAGCTGGCTCTCCAGGTCCCGGATCCGCGCTTCCTGCCGGCTGACGATGGAGCGCTCGGCCGGGCTCTGCTCCAGCTCTGCTGCCCTGGCCTGAGCTGCCTGCAGCTGGGAGAGCAGGGGCTGGCTCAGCGTCCCCCAGCCCCTCTGCCGAACCCCTCCCCAGCCCCTCACATGCTCGGGGGGTCTCTCCTGTCCCCTGAGGTGACGGGCACTGTGGCCAAGCCTTGCCCTGGCTTCCCAAAGGATTCCCTGCTGTTAAAGGCACACAGCGCAGGCCTGACACCAATGCGTGGCTTTGAATGGAGAACCTGCTGGCCAGAGGGACACGTGTCTGGAGCTCCTTTGCTTTTCTCTTCTCACAGACTCTTTGAGGCGTAAAAACTCACAGTCTTTGTGGAAAGCTGCCCGGGCCGAGCTGTTTCCTCAGTTCTTACACCGAGGCCTCCAAAGGAAACTGCCCTTTTAGTGATCCCAGCAAAGCTCGGGTTCAGATTTTGAATTTGACCTAGAACTACGGGAATTTGTCTCCTTTTATCCAACCTATCTCCAAAGCACCACCCGCTCTGCCTCGGAGGGAGCGAGTCCCGCTTCTGATTCCTGGGCAGCTTAGCCACGCTCCAATAAAGCACTTCACTTAATGGGATTACTCATGTGTTTAAAATTAAATCCATCACTCCAGGAGGGTTGGCACAGCCACAGAAGCGAGGGGGTGCAGCCCCTGCTGGTGCCCACCCCAGGGCAGCCCCGGGGTCAGCCCACCCCAGCCACGGCAGTTCAGTAGAGGAGGAGGGAGAAGCCAGGCTGTGAATGCCAAGAATTCTGCCAGGAAACATTTCTCTGGCCTAAAGAGGTCCCACCCCTCAGCAGGGGTGCCACAGGCTGGGCAGGAATTATCTTCTCCTGCAGGAATTACCTTCTCCTGCAGGCTCTGCTTTTCTTTCTTCACATCCTCCACCTGTGTCTGCAGCTCCCGGATCTGAGCGATGTCTGTGGCCGACTGCAGGAACAGAAAATTTGGAGTGGGAGCAGCAGGATCAGAGCCAAGGGCTCGCAGCAGAGGGCTGGCTCCTGCCTGCATCTCCTGCCACTGGGACAGTGAGCTGCTCCTGGACTGCCCTGATGGAGCTTAATTCCCCCATCTCACTGCAGCTTCCCTAATTTTTGAAA
This sequence comes from Cyanoderma ruficeps, assembly GCA_008694505.1. NCBI lineage: Eukaryota > Metazoa > Chordata > Aves > Passeriformes > Timaliidae > Cyanoderma > Cyanoderma ruficeps. The sequence continues at coordinate 4,533,060 of VZDJ01000174.1, read as the reverse complement.
CAAGTATTTGTGGATCAGGACAGAAACCAGATTGTCACCTCTGTCCTCAGGACCCTTCCAGACACAGGCTCCTGGATCCCTGTCACCTCTACACGGGGCACCAGACTGTCAATTGTCAGCCGAGCCAGCCCGCCCCTCTCCCATGGGAGCTTTGGGCTCCCTCAGCTCCCAGGACAATCCTTTGGGAGAGCCTGACACATTTTGGACATGGCACTGAAAGCCCCAGGGCTGTCTGGCAGCACTTTTTAACCTCTGCATGAGAGAATGGTGAAAGAAAGAATAAAAATGACCCAGAGGGGCAGCTGTAGGATTCCCCAAGGGTCAAAACTAAGGGCAACACCCCTCTTGAAAGAAGACTCAGAACTGCAGGTGAGAGGAGCTGGCACCCTGAGCCTTCCCTTCCTGATGGCAGCATCTGCGTCCTGGGGTCCCCAGCCCCTTGTGCACCCCCAGGGGCCACCACCTGCTCCGTGCCAGCCTGCAGGGCTTTCTGAGAGCCCTCCCAGGGTCGGGGATGCTGCCCCAGCTCCTACCTGGGCAATCAGAGCCTTGTGCTTTTCCATCAGCTCGTTCAGGTCTTCCTGGTCCTCATCGATGCGTTTCAGCAGGTCGGCTCTCTCATGCTGCAGCTGGAACAGCTGCTCGTCCACCTGCAGGAGGATCCACAGGACCCACAGATCCCACAGGGAACCCACCAAACCCCCTCTGGGATGTGCTGCCAACAGCCTCCAACCCATGGGAGAGGCAGAGCAGGACCAGGGGATGTTGTTCCCGTGCAGGAATTTTGTCCGCCCATTAAACCACCCGGGGGGTTGTTGTTCCCAAACAGCCCAGGGTGATTTAGTGGATATCCTTGGAGACTTAGTAAATACACTCTGCTGTAATTAACACTCCGATTATTATGATTGTGATTTATTAAACCCTCTGGTAGTGGCTGATTTAGCAAAGCAGCAGCTGGGTCCCAGGGTGGGACTGTGCCCTCCCACCTGCCCTGGCCACATCTCCAGGAACCCACCAGGGTCTTGCTTCTGCTGAGGGTCTCCAGCTCCATGTGCAGGTTCTCCAGCTCCAGGGCTGCTGTCTGCTGGGTTCTCTGGGCCTCTGCACACTTTGCTTCACTCTCTTCCAGCTGGGAAAAGTTGCAGGGGATGATCATTAAAGGAGCAGGAACCACGTGCTGATGGTGCTGTCCCCGTGCCACACAGCCACGTTTATTTCCACTTCCACAGAGCATTTTTCCCCGCTAAAGAACACAGAACCTCCACCTTTTAAACACCCTGCTGCTCCTCAGCTTGTCTGCTCCTGGTTTACAGGGCAAGCAAGGTTTCCTTGGCACCTCCCAGCACAGATCCCAAAACCACCGACTGTCCTGCTGAGTCCAGCAGCCTCGATGGCACCTCCTCCCTCTTCCTCTGGCGAGGTAAAGAGCTGGCATCATTAATTTGCAAAATTATGTGAATTACACGTAATTCCTGATTAGAGCAATTCATGATTCGGGGGTTTGCAAATGGGCTTTTCACCGCGGCGTAAATTGCATTTGCAAATACACGTGGAAGATCCCATTTATAAAAGCTAATTTGCTTTCGGGGGTTTTACAGCTCAGCCATTAAGATCACAACGATCTTCAATGGGCTGCAAACATCTGGAAGCTGCAGCGTCATCCCGAAATCTCCTTGCCTGGGCGGAGGAGTTGTCGTAGGCTGTACCTGAACATCCAGTTCCTTCCCCTGCTCGTCGGGGTTTCTTTCTTTTCTCTACGAAAAAAAAGAAAACTAAACCCCTCCGTTCACTGCTCATTTCCTGTGCCTGGTGCTGGTTTCCCTGCGGAGTTCCCAGGAGCTCTGGGGAAAGCTGCACGCCATGGTGGAGAGTTGGAGAATTTTAGGCTGTTTTCTCGGGGTTTACTTTCTTTTTTATCTCTCTCCCTCAGAAAAGGCAGGGAGAATCATGGAATATCATAACTGGAGCAAACCTCGGCTCACTTCCCTCCACTGTTTGGGGAGATTGAGACTTTTCACTAGAGAAGGAAGAACTTTCTTCCATCAGCTGAAAAGAAACTGCCTGTGCTTTGCTGGGAGGGGTTGAAGATGCCACTCAGATCAGCTCCTGGTTTGATGGCCGAGGACTTTCCCACCTGTCCAGCTGCTCCAGAAACAGCTGCATCCACAACCGGCCCTTGGAACGGCCTCTTCCCTGCCACAATTCCCACCAAACTCCTGACGGTTCGGTCAGAGAGAAAAGCATATCCAGGAACCCCTCACTGAACATCAGCTTCCAATTCACTTGGTGTAATGGAATTTTCCCACTTGGGAAGAATAAATTGAAAATTCCCCCCCCCCAAAAAATGCATAATGTATGAACCGTGGAACAACATTAGTTTGCTGTGAACACCATCTGTTAAATACCTGCATAAAATGGATGCCTCAGCCTTATTAAGAAACAATGCTGCACTTCCAGCCATATGGATTTTGATTAACGGAAATGTAGCATTTGAGCAAAGTTTTTCTTCTCGTGCAGGTCCGTGGGCTGGTGGTAGGACGCATTGGCTTTTGGAAAGTCGTCATGAATGCCATTAGAAATTGTTTCAGTTTAAAGGACAGAATAATCATGTGGCATTTTAAACACATGCAGAGTCTCAGTGTTGGTGGCACAGCAAAAGCTCCACGCTCCCAAAATCCAGGCTGTTGGCTCCAAACACAAGGGAACTGAGCACAGGCCATGGAATGATGGAGCCAGGGATGGACTGAACGGAATCACAGCGAGACAGAGTGACCTCCTGCCTTGCTGTGGGGACTGGAGTGTGCAGGGAGCAAGGATTCCAGAATCCCAGAGTCATCCAGGTTGGGAAAGGCTTCCAAGGTCATCAAATCCAACCTGTGCCTGATCCCCACCTTGCCCCCAGCCCAGAGCCCTGAGTGTCATGTCCAGGAATTCCTTGGACACTTCCAGGGATGGGGGCTCCAAACCTCCCTGGGCAGCCCCTTCCAGGCTCTGACCAAACTTTCCATGAGGAAATTGCCCCTGGTGTCCAACCTGACCCTCCCCTGGCACAGTTTGATGCAGTTTCCTCTCATCTTGTTCCTGTTTCCTGGCACCAGAGCCCGACCCCTCCTGGCTGTCCTCTCCTGTCAGGGAGTTGTGCAGAGCCACAAGGTCCCCCCTGAGCCTCCTTTTCTCCAGGATCAGCTCCCCCAGACCCCTCAGCTGCTCTCCCTGTGACTTTACTCTCTAGAGTAAAGATTTACTTCCCCAGCTCTGTTCCCCAAATGAACTGGGCATTATTCTCCAGAGAAATGAGGCTGGACACTTTGGGACGGGCAGAGGAAGCAGGTCAGCATCCATGCAGGTCCCTCACATCAGCACATGGAAAGGACCTGAGGGTGGGGCCCTGCCACATTTCCTTCCCACCAGGGACTGGGGGAAAAAAAAAAAACAAAAAAAAGGGCAATGCAACCTCTCCAGCCCTGAAATGGGATTTGGGAAACATCGAGGGATCAATGAAGTGCAAAAACATGAGTGCACAAAATGGCCATTCCCACGGCCTGTCCCTGCTCTGGCCATCCAGGCAATGGACACAGGCAAGGACATGGGAACGAGCACGGGCTCCACCAGGCCCGGCTCAGCTTCCCCTTCTCCCTCAGCACAGGTGGCAACAGCTGCAGCTCACAGCTGTTATTTATGCACAACGACCCTCCCAATTACATTTGGATGTTGCTGGAATTGCTCGTGCCTCCAGATTCGTTCGTTTCCAGGGGAAATGTGCAGAACGGATTAATTCCTGAGCGGTTCCAGAGGACCAGAATCTTTAGCTGAGCCCCTGCTGGGCATTTGGGAACACACAGCCCACAAGGGGATGGACAGTCCCGTGGTGTCCCGTGGCAGGGCACCCCACAGGACTAAGAGTGATGCCATAAGTTTGAGCTTTCATGTTTTTCAGGTTCTGTGCTGCCTAGGACTGTAGTTCTGAGCCTCATATGAAGTGTTAGTAAGACACAGAGCAGGGAGACAAAACAAACCCTTTCCTGCTGAATATCAACAACAACTGTTACAAGTTTTCAGGCCCCAAATCATGAACAACAGTGGGCTGAAGAGAGAAGGATGGGACTTGATAACCTGAAGCTGTAATTGGACAATTAAACCCTAATATGCAAATGGACCAAAACCTTTAAAAGTGTGAGACCTCGTGGTCGGAGTGACCATTTTGGGTCCATTTTGTGACCATTTTGGGTCCACCTTGGGTGTAGCCCTGGCCAGGCTCTTGCATTGCCCAAGGTGTATTAGAGGCCTTTCAATAAATATCCACTTTATTCCCTTAGCACTGTCCAGTCTCTGTTCCAGGTCAGCCTTCCTAAGGCATCAAGAGGTCACCCTGGGACCGGGATTGTCCCCAGGGCGGTGGCACAAGCTGTCACAGAGCTGGAGCCACTCCCCAGATCACTCAACACCGCTGAGCCCGGGGCTGTCTGCGCTCACACCACGGCAATTCCCCCTCCCCGCGATGGCAAATCCCCCTCCCCGATCCCTCTCCCCGATGCTTTCAGCATCCCTATGGCAACGCCGCCCCAGCCCAGCCGTAGGAGACGCGCAGAAACGCACCAAACAGAAGGTAATTAACAGGAAAAAAAAGAGGGAAAAACACTCCTCCAGCTCGGCTTAATTACAGGGAAGCGCTCCTTCCAAGGATGCTCTCGGCGGCGCCCGCCCGGGTGGCAGCGCCCAGTCAAACCGGGAATGTTCCCGGCAGCTCCCCCGCTCCCCCGCACGTCCCTCCCTCACCTGTTTGCGCAGGTTCTCCAGCTCCTGGGCGCTGGCTCCGGGCTCTGCCGGGGCCGCCAGCAGCAGCTGAACATCGGCCAGGAGGGCGCGGGTCCTCCGCAGGTCCCGCCGCAGCCGCTTCTCCACGTCGAAGTCGCGGTGGCCGATCTGGGAATGGGGACAAGGGGGTGTCCGAGCCCTGCTGAGCCCTGAAAGCTCCGTCAGGCCCTCCCGCCCCAGCCCGAGGCGTTTTCCACACAATTTAGGGATATTTTGGTTGACTACACCAAAGCACTGAGTGCCACGGCCAGTTGTTCCTTGAACACCTGCAGGGTGTTCCATAATTTTTTCCCCACCAAAGAGCTGTTCCTCTGAAAACACTTGCCCACCCTGGATCTCCACCAGCCACATCCTCCCCAGTGACCATCCCTGTGGCCAGAGGGACAGCCTGGCCACACAGCTGCAAGGAGTGCCTTAAAAAATCCCACCCTCTATGCTACCCCCCTGGAGAGAGGGAGAGAGCAACCATGGTTACAGGGATGAAGGAATTAGAAAACCACCAAATAAAAACAGGGACACGGTTTCAGTGCTGGATTTCAGCATAACTGGAGTGTAAGAGCATTTTCCATTTAGGTTGTTTTCCATGACTCTCGTTTCCAACCTCTTCCTTCTCCTATTTTCTGTTCACTGGCTAAAATCAGCTCTGTGGATTTGACCTTGCAGCCTGGTCTAGAGCTGGCTGGAATTTGCTGGAGCAAGAAATCATTGGCATCTCCATTTCCTTGATTAGTTTTCTGGGTTGGCTGTTTTCTTCCCATTTTTTAATGAACTGTCCTCTGCAAACCAGAGGGTGTTTGCTGTCCTTCCACCCCTCCAGCTGGATCCTGGACACTGCTCACATCATTTTCCTTTTGCTCAGGGTCTGTCCATGACCACTGGGGATAAATTTGGTGCCATGGCCGGAACCAGCTGCCCCCTCCCACCACTGCAGCCCAGGAGTTTGAAGTGACAAAGCCAGGATTTGATTTAATAGCTGCTGCCAAACTGTGGTTGTGTGTCGCAGCAATCCCAGCCCATCTCCCCTTCCCTCACACCAGGACTGCCCTCGAGGGGCTGGAGGCTGCCAGGACAACACCTGGGGACTGTCCTGGAGGGAGAAGGGACCTTTCCTCGGGAGGTCCCCCAGCTCCTGCTGCCTCCCCATCCATCTCAGCTCCCCTCCACGGAACAAGCAGGACGTGCTGGACTGTTGTACTAATCCCCTGCTTTGATGCAGCATTATTTATTGTGACAGTGCCCAAAACATTTCCTAAGCCAGGAGCAGCAGGGTTGTGTTGGATAAGCCTCATCAGGCCATTTGGTGTCTGCTTGAAATATGCCCCCCACCCCAGGGCTGCAAAGACCCCAGATTTATCCCATTTAATGAACACAGGGGACTGCCAGGCCTGGTGACATGGTGAAATCCAGAGGACGCCAGGCTTAGTTTCTGTGCCGGGGTGAGTGACACTGGGACAAGGCAGCGTGAGGGTGGGCAGGAGGCATCAGGGCAGATCCTCCAGGCTGAGCTCTGGGGTGTTCTGGGGTGCAGCACCACCGAGACAGTGACACTGAGCTGGTGCCACCCTCAGCCACCTCACCCAGTCACCAGAGCTCTGGGGTGGCCTCTGGGTGATGCCAAGGGATGCCCAAACTGAAAAATACTGCCCGGGGAGGCCGTGTCCAGCCCCTCACCTGCTGACTGAGCAGGAGCAGAACTCGGTGTGCTTTTTTTTCCAGCTGCTGCCACAGATTTATCAGACAGGGAAAAAGGATTTGTTCACCAAATGTGCTTGGGATATAATTCCTCTGCAACGAGCAGGATTGGATAAACTGCTTTTCTAGGCAGTTGGATGCACTCCAGTGCTAGGGCTGGCTAGTTTGACTCTCATGAAACACCAGGAAAAAGCAGATGTCTCTCCCTGCTTGGATAATTCTCCTGTACCAAAGGGGACGGTTCCCTTCTGTGGGTCCTCAGTGGGACCATGTGGCTCCCGTGCCATCCCCGCAGTCCCAGCACCTCCAGACCCCAGTGCCTGCAGTGGCTGGGTGGCCAGTGGCAGAGATGAGGGACAGAACACCATGAAGAGCTGCACGTGCACCAACACCAGCTGCTCCAGCCGCACTTGTTTATCCCCACTCCTGTTTTTAGGACACGGCCCACAGAGCAGCCCCTGGGAGGGCACTGTCCCCTTACCTGCTCACACAAGGTGCCAATGAGCCCTTCCAGGTCCTGCTTCTCGTGCAGCACCATCTGCTTCTGCTCGTGCTCCTGCTCCAGCTGCATCTCCAGCTGCCGGAGCTGTGTGGGACAAACCCAGCCACGCTCAGGGCCCGGCCACCCTTCCAAGTCCCAGCAGGGCAGAGCCACTGCCACAGTGGGGATTTGGCATTCCCCAGGGTCTCTGCAGCCAGCACTGGGGACCAGGAATGGGCCATGCCTCCTGGAGCACCTCACACCCCCCCAGCAGTGCCAGTGCAGGGGAGAGGAGGCATTCCAGGGACCTGCAGGACATTGGGGACAGGATGGGCTTTTTGAAGCACACCCAGTCACGCCCAAAGGCTGCCCCTGCAGCTCTGGAATTCACCCACCAACCTCAGGGCTTGGAGGAGAGGCTATTTTCTGCAAATCATACCCAGACACAAAGCCCTGGAGCTGGTGCCCTTGCTGTGACCCTGGTGTCACTGGGAGCAGCAGGTCCATGTGCTGCATCATGTGTGGCTCCCACACGTTGTTGCCAACAGCTCCTCCAGTGCGCCAGGCACTCACTCCTGACCCCAAAGCCTGACCTGCACCCCCAGCCTGTGACCAAAGCTCACACTGGGGTGGTGGTGGGAAAGCAGCACCCCGGCACTTCCCTGGGAACATGAACCCCTGGAAGGGCTCCTGGGGACACGGGGAGCTTTGGGGACCACCCAGCATCAAACCCACCCAGCGAGCACCTACCCTCTTCTGGCAGGACTTCTGTGTGTCCTCCAGCTCCTCATCCTTGTCCTCCAGCTCCTTCTGGTGGATCTGCTTCATCCGCTCGATCTCCAGCTCCAGCCTCTCGTGGAGCTGAAACACCAGAGATGAGGCACAGCCCCAAGGGGATGAGGATGGTGCTGGCCTGGGCTCAATGTGCCCAGTGGGGACAGACACCCTCAGCTCCCCCCAGCCCCACATTACCTGCTCCAGGTGATCAACAGCAGCTGTTTGACGCTCCAGCTCCTTCTTCTGCTCGGCAGCGCTGCCCTCCAGGTCCCAGAGCTTCTTCTTGAGCACAGGCACCGTGTCCGTGGCCCCAGGGCTGCTGAGCTCCTGCACCCGGCCGGCCAGCACGGCCACCTGCTGCTCCAGCCTGGCCACCTCGGCCTCCTTGTGCTGGGCAGAGCGGGGGTCAGAGCCAGGACACCCACACCCCACTCTCAGAACCCACAAAGGCATCACCCCAACCCCCTGGAGCAGCAGCAAGGGTTGGGCAGCCCCTGCCCCACACTGAGAGCTCCATCCCCACCTCTCCCTCTTCATCCTGACCTCACCTTCCCACTGCCCTGGGGTGTCCCCCATGGGTTCCCTGCAGTCCCCACTGCCTGGGGGTGCTGGCAGCAGCTCTGGGGGCTCCCCCCACCCCAGCAGCCGTGCTCCTGCCACCACGGTGGCATTTGGTGCAGCACCATCCCACGGGGCACGGACCAGCACCTTCCCCAAGGTGGGACTGGGGGTAGGGATGTGAGGAAGAGCACAAGTGACCCCAGTGAAAATGGGGGTGGCCCTGATGAGCTGAATCAGGGGATGGGGATCACTTATGTGTAGCAACAGCCTTTCTTCTGGAAGGAGAAAGTTATTTAAGCACACTGAACTGTGCTAAGAGAAATTGCAATCAAGTTTCCTGATTGCCTCTGGTCTAATTGCAAAGGTAATGGCTTTGCTCCCATAGCTGCTCCCAAAACTGGGTACAACGCAGCGGAGCAGGGTCTCCTCTCACCTCCAGGCTCTGCTGAAGTTTGCCCATCTCCCAGCGGACGCTCGTGTTCTCCTGGGACAACTTTTCCCGGAGGCTCTTCTCGAAGGCAGATTGCCCCAGGGCCTGGGCTAACTGCAGGTCAAACCTGCAGGGGAGCACAGCAAGGGCAGGCTGGATGGGGCTTGGAGCAGTCTGGGATAGTGGGAGGAAAATATTCCCCCTCTGTGGCAAGGGATGGAACTGGATGAGCTTTAAGGTCCCTTCCAACCCAAACCAGTCTGGGCTCAGTCACACAGCAACGGGATGGAAAAATAACCCCCAGCAGCAGGAACAGATGAAAACAGCCTCACCTTTGCAGCAGCTCCTCACCCACCCCGACCCTCCCCATCCCCTGGCTCCTGCTCCACCACCCCCAGCCCCTCTCCATGCTCCCCCCGCCCCCAGCCTTACTTCTTCTGCCTCTTCTCCAGCTCGTGGCTGCGGCTCTGCTGGTTCTCGGCCAGCACCCGGGCGTCCTCCAGCTCACACACCAGGCGGTGGCAGCGCCGCCGCAGCCGCTGCGCCCCGTCCCGCGCCGCCTGGCACGCCGCCTGTGCCTCGCCCAGCTGCGGGAGGGGGACACGGGGGCTGTGGAGCCCAGCGAGGGACACACAGACCCCGTGGGCCCCGCAGAAGATGCACCCCAGCACATGCACCCCACGGAGGAGGGATGTCATTGACCCCACTGACCCCACAGCACACGCACCCCACAGAGGAGAGACATGGACCCCACACAGGAGAGACCCCATGGTATGTGCACCCCACAAAGGGGGGACACGTGGACCCATGGACCCCACAGAGGAGGGACCCCATGGCATGTGCACCCCACAAAGGAGGGACATGTGGACCCGTGGACCCCACACGGAAGGGACCCCATGGCTCATACACCCCATAGAGGAGGAGCACATGGACTCCACACGCCCCACAGAGAAGGAATCCCACTGACCCCACAGCACACACCCCCATGGATGAAACACCCAGCAGGACTCAGTCCCATTTCAGCCCCCAGGGTAGGTTCACCCAGAGATTTTTCACTGAATAAAGACAACCTGAGGTGCTGTGACCCCTCCAGCTCCAGGCACCCCCGAGTGCCTGCAGCATCCCAGCCCCTCCTGCTGAGTCAGCAGAGCTGCCCCGGGGCGATGCCCGATCCCGTTTCTCTGCAAAGTGCAGCGTGTGGACTGGAATCCCCCAGGATTCCCGTTGTGTTTGGGACAGACACGCAGAGCTCTCCCACGCCAGGGAATGGAGTCGTTAAGGAATGATTTTAAATAAGCAAAAATCTCGCATTAATGAAGCCTGTAATTCCAAACTAACTGAGAGCAAATGGGCTGCTTCGCTTTACCCGAGCTCCTAAGACTCAGCTCCTTTCTTATTACTATTTAATGTACCATGGGAGATCTTTATTTCTTTGTTTTATCCTTATGGGAAGTGACCTGACTCCCAGGCACTGCACAGGGAATCGCGTTGGCTTTTCTCTCCTCGGGGCAAAGCTTGGGAGCTGCCAGCTCTTTGCACCAGCATCTCTTTGTGCGACAGATGGGGAGAGCACAGCCCTGTACAGCTCCTAAAGCCAGAGCAGCACCCAGACCCACCACAGAAAACCCCTTGCCCACAGCTCCTCGCCCTCTGCCCATGCTCACTCTGGACCAAGGTGGAATTTCGCTATGCAGAGGTGATTTTTGGAGCTCAAATCTGGTTTTCCCCGGTCAGTGGGAGCAGCAGTAAGAAGCAGATAAAACACTGAGCCTCAGCCCTGCAAAGCTCCTGGGAGCAGGGAGAGGAATAACCCTAGAATGGCCCTGCTGCCTGGGGTGTCCCTGTCCCCTCCTGGGCTGGCAGCACTTGCCTTTTGCTCCAGCCCTGTCCTGGTGCCCAGCTCTGCCTCCAGCCGCTCCTCCAGCTGCGCCAGCCGCTTCCTCAGGAACACGATCTCGGTCTGGGCGCAGTCAAACCTCACCTGCCACTCGTCCTCTGCCAACGAGAGACACCCAGGGGTGCAGGATGGGTGCTGGGGGCTCACCAGCCCCCGGGGCCCTGCTGGGGGCAGGGAGGGGGATGCACAAGGCACCAACACCAGCACAGAGCCCACTGGGCACGGCTCTGCTTTGTGTGCCCAGGGCTGCCCCACTCACATGGAACATGTGCCCTGCCTCAGGAACAGCACGTGTGCCCATCCCATCCCATCCCACCCCATCCCNCCCATCCCATCCCATCCCACCGTGCCTCAGCAGCCTCCTCTTCACTCCACACGTGTTTCAGACACACCCTGAGGTGCCAGGGCTGCCAGGCAGTGCCAGCAGCGCCCTGGGGCACAGCACCACCAGCCCCATGCCAGATGCAGAGCTGTGTGACCCAGCTGTCACTGCCAGCTCCCACCGGCTGAGCAATGCAAGGGTGACAGAACACTCTGGAGTGGCCAAGGGCTGGAGGGTGGCACTGACTGGGGTGGAGAGCCCTCTGCCCTGCTCTCTGTGGCCCCACAGGTCAGGCTGGATGCCCAGAGCCCACACTGCCTCTGGAGGGACATCCCTACCTCCTCCAGAGCCGCTTATCTTCATCTCACGCAGCTGCACCAGCTGCTGGGCCTCCTCCAGCTGCTTCTCCACCGACTCCAGTTTCTTCTGCACTTGGTCGTGTTTGCTCTGGGCAAGGGAGGAAGGGAGCAGCTCTACCCAGCTCTGGGGCACTCAGGAGGGCCGTGTCAAGGGGATGGCACAGCCACTGTCACCGCAGAGGGGCTCAGGGCCGCGGTACCTGCAGCTCCTGCAGCTCCCGGGTGCCCCGCAGGCGCTCCGCCCGCTCCCCATCCAGGGCCTGGCAGGTGACATCGCCCTTGTAGCGCTCATCCGACAGCTCCGTGGTCAGGTCGATGATCTGGGGGAGCAGGGGGTCAGCCTGGCCATGGCTGGGGGTGGTCCTGCCATCCCACATCCATCCAGAGTTCTGACAGGAGTGCACAGCAGCACTGACCAGGCTCCCAGCCCGGTGCTGCAGGCAGGGCTCGTCACAGCTCTCCATTGTCCTCCTTTATTACATTAAATTTAACTTTGAAACCAGCAGCGGATGAATGAAGGGGAGAATTATTAATGCAGAAAATCAATTCCATTTTCCGCAGAGCAGACGGGCACACGGTGCTTCCCCCGGTGCAGCGAGGGGCTGCAGAGGCAGCGGGGCCACAGGGAAACACAACATTCCAACAGCCCTCTCCTGTGTCTGACAGCATTTCAAGGCACCTCACATTGTGCAGGCACCAGCTCCTTAGGGAGCCCCACAAGTTTAACCCAGGAAGGAAATCCCAGAGGGTTTCTCTCCCCGGAGAGATGGCGTTCTCCCAGGTCTGCCCTGAGGCAGCTGCCTTGCTCAGCATTCCCAAAGAGCTTCAACTAAATCATCTTTACCCCCTTCCCAATGATGAGGAGGGTCCTGGCCTTGAGGGCTGTTGGCTCCATCAGGCAGAGCTGCAGCCTAGACCCAGCCCAGCCCTGCTGCAGCCAAGGGAGCTGGGAAAACCCGGGGTATTTATAGAAACCTTGGGAGCTCCTTCTCCTCATGATGCTTGGCAAAATCCCAGGCACAATCACAAGGAGCTGCGCATCCGAGAGCAGAACCCACGGAGGACCAGCAGCCAGCTGGGAACATGGAGTGCCACAATGGTTTGGGGTTGGAAAGGACCTTAAAGCTCATCCAGCTCCCAGCCATGGGCAGGGACACCTTCCACTATCCCAGGAAAGCTCCAAGCCCCATCCAACCTGGCCTTGGATACTTTCAGGGATGGGGCAGCCACAGCTTCTCTGGGCAGCCTGGGGTGATGGCAGCCTGGAATTCTGCAGCTGGACACTGCAGCCTGTGCAGAGTCCTGTCCAGAGCACCATCCCTGGCAGCTGCCCCTGCCCATGGCTCCTCCTGCTCTGACGGAGCTGGTGCTCCTGTTCATCCCCATCAGCTCCTTTCCCAACCTGGCTGGGCAGAGCTGTGGCAGAGGTTTTGGCCTCTGTATCAGATGTTCTGGGGTCTGTACCAGAGGTTCTGGGGCTGTACCAAAGGTTCTGGGGCTGTACCTTGCTCTCCAGGCTCTCTGTATTCTGTCTGAGCTCGCTGCACGCCTGCTCGGATTTTTCCAGCTTCCTTCTCAGCGCCGCCAGCTCCTCCTAGGGAAGATTGGGAAAAAAACACACACACAGAGTTCCAGCATCCTCGGTTTATTTATGAAAACCTTGTTTTCTGTTCAAAATAAGTGGAAGAGACACAGCTGCCTTATTAATAAAATTTACCAGGCAGCTTTGAAGGCTGCTCGCCGCAAATTGCTGCGACTACAGCTCCTGACATGAATTCCATCGGAGGGAATGTCAGCTTTGGTGTGTGTAGAGCATGTTTTATGAGAGAGCAGCAAACCTCAAAAGCCTGGCATGAACAGCCAGGGGCCTGGATCATGCTCAGGGAGGGTCCCAGGGCCCTGGCAGGTATCAGAGCACGGTGCAAAGGCACGGTGTTGGCTGTGATTCCTTCCCAGGCAGCAGGAGCTGCTCCATGCAGCCTTGTCCCGCTTTGATGTCCAACACTGAGCAGGAGCAGAACGTGCAGAGCCGTGATAAAAACAAAGGTTAACAGATGATTGGGGCTGATGGATCCCAGGTGGGTTTGGAGACAAAAACAGAGGCTTGGGAAGCTTTTATTTTATCTGAGCCAGCCTGAAAACATCTTGTTAAAACCTCACTGAGGCGAGAGAAGGAGCGGGACTCCAAGGAAGATGGACTAGGAATTTAGCACAGGTCTCAGAGGGTGCAGAGGGGTGAAAGGAGCCTCTCCTGGGACAAAAAAAAATGTCCATCAGCATCTCCCATCACCCAGGGTAACACAGGTGGACACCAGCACAGCACTGGGGACAGTACAGAATGGAGTCCCCTCTGTCACAGGTGTGTTTGAATGCTCATCTTCCAGCACCCACAGGCTGACCAGCCCATCTCCAGGGGTTTGGCCCAGGGGACACAGCCCCTGGAGTTGGCAGAGGGCACCAGGAGGGCAGTGGGGGAACCTTGGGATGGGGTTTGACTGTGGGGACATGGTCAGTGTTTGCTACAGTCCCTCTAAGCCAGGAGTCACTTGCCCCTCCACAGCCCTGCAGGACATGTGACACCGAGCTAAGAACAGACGGCAACTCCTGGATGGTGGGAAAAACATCTTTGCCTGGGCAGAAGTGACTTCCAACTTGACCAATCCACCAGACAGACCCCCTAAAACACCCTGACCTGTCCCACCCATGCCAGCCCAGCCCTTGGCACTCACCTCCTTAGCACGGAGCTGCTCCTCGGCGAGGTTGACGCTGAGCAGGGGCCGCACGTGGCTCAGCAGCTGCCACCAGGGCCAGTGCCTGACTGCCTGGAACACCGCCAGGTTCTTCTGGATGCAGCGGACGGCGAGGCGCTGGATCTGCGGGGACACAGCAGCAGTGACCCTCACCCAGCCAGGAAGGACCAGGCTGGAGAGGGAAGGGTGGCAGAGGAGCTCAGGGATGGCAGCACAGCATCTCGTGGCTGAAGGGAAAAGCTGGTGTCTTCAAAGGGGCTCAGCAGAGCTGTGATTTGGGTGCTGAGGGCCATATCCAGCACTGAGCTGGGTGGGCTCAGGAATCCCCAACCCACAGGGTGGGTACCTTCAATCTCTTGAACTTCTGGCGGCTGAGGAAGCCCTTGCAGGCGGCCTGGAGCAGAGTCATCTTCTGGGCTATCAGCTTGTCCCGCTGCTTCTCCAGCCTGGAGATCACTCCTGGCTTCAGGAACACCTGGCAACGAGGAACAGGTTACACACCCCAGGGTGGGGCTGAAACCTCTCCCTCCTCCTGCTTGACAGAGGGATCGGTCATCACAAGGTGCAATTCCTNATAAACCAGGTCGTTTTCTTTCTCTGAACTGGTCAGAAACACCTCAGAAATGTCACAGATTTGCTGATGTCACCAAACCCAGGCTGGTATCGATCTCTGAGTGTCTGAAGTGTCTCTGGGTCACTGCTGGGAGAAGCTCTTGGAATCCAGGGTCAGGAGCTCCCAACCATTTGCACGGCCCAGCTTTAACAACCCCTGAGTGACCCAGTCCAGGCCGGGCTGTGCTGAGAGAGCTGCATTTTAACGATGTGCTAAATTGAATCAAAGCACAATCCCAAGGAAAGTGGCTCTCCCGAGCTGATGCCATGACTGCTCCACCACCCATTCGATTGCCTCATTAACGTCTGAATTAACTCCCCAACCCCTCAAGTTTCCCAGCTGGTACAAAATCAATGCTCAAAGCCACGGCAAAGAGAACTCGCCCCTAACGAAATGTGACCGGGGCTGCCACCGTGCTATTGATTAAGAACAAGGGTTCCAGAGAGGAGATAATTACAAACTGCACAGTGCAGGATAAAAGAAAGTCATTTTGCTCCACAGAACTGTTCCGTGAATTCTTTCTTTACAAACTCCCGAGCTGAAGGCGAGCACGCACGTGAAATTAATTTTTTCTTTGAGACCTTCACATTGAAGTTCAAATGTTGTTGCTGTGACAGTTCCTGCTCTGCAGCAAACCCACGAGCTGCCCAAGCCCCCTTCGCTCCCAGGAGACACCGATGGTAATTAGGAACTTAAATACCGCAAGGGGCTGGCTGGATTTTGGTAATTAGGTACAGGATTTACCCTAGGTACTGCTTTCAGATGAGAATTAGGAGCTTTTTGCTGTGATATTTAGCGAGTCTGGGTTTCCCAGCCCACCTGGTGCCACATGCAGCAGTGGAGGAGAGCCTTTCTCCCCAGTTTGGGGGGCTTTGGGCTGCTGGGGGGCCTGGTATGGGGCTGTGCCCACACACACCAGAGCAGTGCAGGGCATGGTCATGGTACCTGGCTGCGTCCTATGGCAATGCTCTTCTTCTCCAGATCCAGCGCCTGGAACAGCTCCTCGAGAGCCTGTGGAGAAGGGACACATCATGGGCCGGCTCAGGAAACACCCACACCCTGCCATGAGCTGCTGAAATGGGGTGCAGAGACCCCCAGTCCTCATGGGCACCCAGCAAGGGTTCACCCAGCTCTGCCCTCCCTTCCTCCTCCCCTTGCCAAAGCTCATCTGCCCAGTCCCAAGCCCCAGCGCAAGGACTTTCCTCCCCTGAGGTTTTCAGCAGGATGGGGAGTAGAGATCTGCAGCTGCAGGCAAGATTTTTGTCCATTTGCTGCCACCCCTGGTCTGGCAGAGCCCTGGGGCACGGGCAGGAGGTGACACAGGGGACAGTGCCTGCCCCAGCACCGTCCAACTGCACTCGGTGCTCCCCTCCTGCCCACCTCACCCACAGCTCATCCCACGGAGGCAGAATCAGGGGGAAGGGCTGAGTTCTCCCCTGAGCCCACCGGCACAGCACAGAACTCCTGGAGGATTCAAGCAGGAGATTATCCCAAGGAGAAGCCTGAACTCAATTACACCAAGCTTTGGACCAGAACATGAACATAACAGCCAGCAGCTCCAGCCATTCCCCCGGGACAGCCACGCTGTCTGGACGGATGGATGGTTTGAAAGCCCCAGGGCTACGGAAATTGTAACAAAAATCCTCTCCTAACACCTCACTCCACAAAACATCATCTGGCAGCCTCACACGGCTCCTCCCCGAAGGACAAACCCACAGAAGGAATATTCCACCACGCACCCAGGAGCAGCAGAATTGCACCCCTGGCCTCACCAACAGCTGTGCAAAGAAGGGATGGAGCACACCAGGGAATGAGGATGTGGATCGCAGAGCCTGAAGCACTGTGCCAGGGTGAGGAAGCACCACTGCTGTGGCTGCACCTGCTCTGGTGGCACTGCTGGGACCAGGACCGGTGCGGGGCTGTGTGGGACAGTCCCATCCCACAGGGACATCAAGCCAGCTCTCACCGCACTGTCCCCTCACAGCTGACAAGCCTCTCTCCTGCTCCAGCAGCTGGGTTAATGCCACATCCTGGGAAGCATTTCCCAGCTAACAAACCCTCGTGGCAGCAAGCTCCAGGGAGGATGGGATTTTCCAAATCCCCTGCTTACACGCTGCTGACAAGGCACCCTCTGCCTCGGACAGCATTTCATAGCAATATTGACCTTTCCCAATTGTCAGGCTTGTCTTATTAAATCCCGAGGTCTTAACTGCCTTTGCACATGCTGGCTGCAGTTTGCACAACACAGCACGTGCCCAGCTTTAATTCAGCTCCTCTCAGCTCGTGGTAGCTCATCCATAGCCTTATTCCAGGCATGGCTTTGCACTGGTTTTGTTATAAATTTACTAGGAAACAAATAAAACTGGCACACGCCCAGATTCCTTCCTGAGCTCTTCTGGCTTTCAGCATCATGAGGTGAGGAGTCACCCCAGGCTGCAGGTGATGCCCAGTGCCCAGAAGATTTCACAATCCTTGCTCTCTTGGGTGCCTGGGAATGTTGCCTGGCTTGTCCTCCGTCCCAGGTTTCGGGGGAGCCAGGGAGAGGATGCCCACATCCCGCCCTCAGATCGTGCCCTGTCCTGCTGGAATAGCTCTGGCGTCATCACAGCCCGACTGGGGGTCTCAGCTCGTGCCCCCCAGCCCAGCACACACCTTGCTCTCATCCGGCACCTCGTAGGCAGAGTTGTGCTTCTTCATCACCTCCGGGGCCAGCACCTGGAAGCGCCTTCGGAACTGCGTGAGGAGCAGCCGGTCCGAATACCCTGGGGGCACACAGGGGGGTTGGGGGCTGCCCCAGGGCACTGGCACTCTGGGGAGGGACCCGCTGGGACATCCTGCACACAGGAAAGGCCACCCAGGGTGGAGGGGACATGGGGAACGCCGTGAGAAAGAAAACCCCTGCAGTGAGGGCAGGGAGAGGGCACCGAGATGAGCTGGGGGTGGCCAGATGCCACCCCAGCGCCTTGTGTCACACGGGACATGTCCCTGGACCTCCTGCACTGCTCCCTTTCCCCGTGGCACGGGCTGTGGTTGTGCCTGGGGCGTGGATGCTCCAAGAGGAGCCCTGCTGGAGCTGCAGCCACAGAGCTCAGGCACGAGGGGGGCTCAGAAGCCCTGCAAGAAGCAGGAATGAAAACTGAGGGGAACTTCTGAACAGGGAATTTCTGAAGGAGGGGATTCCTTGCCTGCTGGTGAGAAGCAGGTGGTGAGGACAGGCTGGAAGGGCTGAGCCAGGGGAAAGTGGGACAGGCATGGGCAGGGTCTGGACGTACCGACACGGTGGAGGCGCAGGGCATCCAGGAGCTGGGTCCCCTCCAGCTGTGTCCTCAGGGCCACCACATCCAGCTGTGGGGCTGCGTCTGGTGGCGCTGGGGGCCGAGGGACTGGCCCTTCCTGGCCCATCCCTGGCAGGAGGCAGTGGACAAAGTGCAGCTGGGACCGTCGGAGAAGGTTGGTGAGGGCGTCCTGGAGGGCAGCGGAGATCAGTGGGGACAGAGGGGACAAAGGGTCAGGACATGCCAATGCTCCCTGTGCACCTGCACAGTGTCTGGGCAGGGGGAGAAGCTGGAAACAGAGTCAGTCAGAGGGGTGAGCACAGGTGGTGAGCAGGACCCTTCCTCCTAAAGTTTTGAAGTTTCCAGAAAATTTACCAGGATTCATAGAATCGTGGAATTTTCTGGATTGGAAGGATTAAAGATCATGGTGGTTGAGGGATGCAGGGGAAGGGGTTTCCCAAGGACAGGCAAGACCCCAAAACGGGCTGTTTTTGGGAATCAGCAGAGCCTGAGCCTCATCTCCTCGACAGAGTTTGGACACTTAATTAGGTGTGAGAGCAGCAGGAGCCTGGCCCATGCCCAGCGCTGAGGGCTGGTTACTGTCTGAGCACTTAAGAGGATTAAAGCAGCGAGGTGCTGTGTAATCTGTGTGTGATCTGAGCGTGATCTGTGCTCGATCCCTGCCTGATCTCTTTGCCTGGGGGGCCCTCCCTGAGTGACAGCAGCGCTGGACAGGCCAGCCCAGCATCCCAGGCGGCCACAGCCACGAGGGGCACGGGCAGGAGGTCACTGCTGGGGGCTGTGGAGTAAGGGACCGTGTCCAAGGCAAGGTCCCAGCTCTGTGCCACAACCCCCCCGACCCGCAGCCGCAGGGACCGGCACTCACCGCCTGCAGCTTGATCTGGGCGCACACCGACCTCTTCCTCACGGCGGCGAAGCTGCTGGCGAAGGTTTTCCTGAGGCAGGCGTTGCGGTGCAGGGCGGCCTGGGAGCGCCCCTCCAGCCCGGCCAGGGCACGGCAGGACAGCGGAGCCCTCGCCCGCGGCTGCACCAGCTCCCGGACCGCGCCCCTGCCGGGACAGACACGGCCGGCTCGCTTTCCCAGCTGCTTCCACAGGGAGGAAACACCCAGGGCCCCGAATTCCAAGCTGGTGCCGCTCTGAGTGCACCAGGATGCTGGGACATCACCCACCCACTCCATCCTCTCTGGTCGGAGCATAGAGCTGCTCACTGCTGTTAAAGCTTCCCTGGGTTGAAGCCCAAACCAAATGAGGCAGGAGTGTGCGAGCAGAAGGTTAAAATCCCCCTGTGTGCACAGACACCTGCAGCACTGCAGTTCCCTTTCAATTCCAATTTAGTTTACAAGGCTGCTCAAAGCACTGGGAAAACCTGGGCTGCCGGTGAAGCCTCACAGCTCTGGCTAGTGCTGGACCCCCAAAGGCAGAGACAACTTCCACCAGCCCAGGTTGCTCCAAGCCCTATCCAACCTGGCCTTGGACACTTCCAGGGATGGAACAGCCACAGATTCTCTGTGCTGGCGCCTCACCACCCTCACAGACAAGAAATTCTCCCCAGTTTCCCACCCAACGCAGTGGGAAACCACTCCCCCTGGTTCAGACAAGGGATGCCCCACACCCCGCTGTGTCTCCGGAGCTGGGGCAGGTTTGCAGCTCCAGGCAGGGCCATCCCCAGCCCCTTCCCACGGGCACTGTGGCACCTCCTGGCACTTACACCGTGGAGTTCTGCAGCACCTGGATGGCGTTCTGGGCCGAGAGGTTGAACTTGGCCTTGCTGACCCAGCCCGTGAGGTCGTAGCGCACGGGGGCCGTGCCCAGCTGGTGGCAGATCTCGAAGTGCAGGGTCTGCTCACACCTGCGCAGGTGCCCCTCACCTGTGGCCGGGACAGCACCCCAGGACCAGCCCGGAGAAAAGCCCAGTGAGAGGTTTAATCGTCCCCATCTCCCAAACTCCCAAAGGCAGAGGGAGATGCCAGAGGCCGGGCGGCCGAGCCGTGCCCAACTCACCCTCCTGCTCGGGTCCCCGGGTGGCGAAGTAGGAGCAGAGGCGCTCGAAGGCGGTGCCATCCCCGGAGCCCGGGATCAGCACTTCCTCGTCCAGGATCCACAGCAGCCCCCGGCGAGCGGCCCCGGGGCTGCCCGGGAGCACCTGCGGCTGCCGAGGGACACCAGGGCTGCAGCCACAGCCACGCCAGCCCATCTGCTCCCTCCTTCCTGCTCCCTCCAGCCTGCTCACACTGCCCAGCTGTGGCCCCAACCCCAGAGCAGACCCTCCCGACCTCATCCAGCTCTGGACACCACCCTGAGCCCTCAGCAGCATCCCAGAGGAGCCCATCACTCCAGGCTGGAAGGGGTGATGGAGGGCAGAGCTTGGTCAGGGAAGGTCTTTGTATTTTAAAAAGCTAAAAAGGTCCTGGTGGATGCTGTGCCCTGTTCCCCTGAGTTTTCTGTCTTTTTGTCTTTCTGTAGAACTTTCTCACGCAGCTTTCATGATAACAATATCTATTCTTAGAATGTTTACATACTTCTCCTCTGAGAGAAGAAATGATTGATGGTGATGTCCACCATCCAGGTTGGAGAGGTGCCGACCTGTCCAGCCAATCTCTTGACCTCTGTACATATCTATAAATACTGGAGTCAAATTGAATTAAAGGAGTTTTCTACACCAGCCGTGGTGTGAGTTTCATTTGAGTGTTCCAGAAATTGGGACACGCCCAGTTTCGGCCTGCAACATCTGGTGACCCCGAATGTGTGAGGACAGCAGCCCAAGCAACAGTGCCCCTCACCCCCGCAACACCTCAGGTTGCTCTGGGATGCTCCAGAGGGTCCCACTCTGCCTCTGGAGCCCTCACTGCTTGGAGCAGCAGGATGCAGAGGGGACAGGGTACCTGGGAGCAGCTGAGGTCGATGATGGACAGCGTGGCCAGTGGAGAGCGCTCTGGAAGATCGAAAGACACCTCAACATTTTCCTGAAAAACATCATTTAAAAGCTTGTTTCAGTCGTGGGATGGCATCTGGAAGTCTTCATCACTAAGGAAGCGCACATCTATCCTTACTCCACGATGTGTGTGTTAAACCATAGGAATTCAGCTATTTTCCCAGGGCTGGAGGCATTATGGTAACTCCTTCAAGCCTATAATAAGTTCATCTCCGCCTGTAGGTTTCTCAGCAGCTTATTTCTGCAATAATTTATCATTTTCCTCTCTAGTCTCTATTATTCATCAGCTGAGGAAAATGTCAGCTGTGCCGACGTGAGAGCACAAAGTCTCCCGAGCTGGAGCAAGCATATAATAGAATTCCAGGATGGTCTGGCTTGGGAGGGACCTTAAAATCATCTCGTTCCAACACCTCTGCCATGGCAGCTTGCGCAAAGATACCAAGAGAGCATCAGAAATATGAAAGCCAAATGGTGATGCCAGAGGAAATAGCCAAGAGGATTCAGAACTGAGGCAGGGGGTGAAGAGAGAGGCAGCTCGAGCTTCCTGCTCCGTGCAGACCCTCCCACCCAGTTCTGCTGCAGCCCTCCCAGGAAAGCCCCTGAGTTATTCGCTCACACCACAGCGGGACACGGGGACACCCGGGGACAAAGGCAGCCCCACTCCCAGGTGCTGCTCCCAGCCCCTGCTCCTCACCTCTCTGTACCTCTCCATCTCCCCCAGGAAGGTTTTCTCGTAGAAGAGCCCCTGCAGCCTCTCCTGGACGTAGTTGTGGCACAGCTCCTCGAAGGTGGCCGCGCGCTCGCTCCGCTGTTGCCGCGGGCTCTGGAAGCCAGGGGTGTCCACCACGGAGATGGAGGCCATGGAGAGGTGCTGGGAGGAGAAGGACCTGGGAAGAGCCGCACAAACCACCAGGATTTACCCACAGGCAGCAGAGTGGTGCCAGCTGGGCTCCTCGCAGTGCCTGCGCCCCAGCAGCGCAGGACGAGGGAGTCCCAAGTGCCAGCGCCATCCCCAGATAAAGGTTTTCACACCGCTGCCTGTTTTCCCGGCAGGAATCAGTCACCTCCTCCACGCCCCTGGAGAAGGGGCTCCACCCCCCAGCCCCACTGCCCAGCAGCTCTTTGGTACCTGTTGATGAGCGAGACCACAGCCGCAAAGAGCTCCTCGTAGAGCCCTGAGGCCATTCCCTCCACGCACTCCACTCCCGTCATCTTGGGCCCTGGCACAGCGGAGGGAAGAGCAGGCAAGGTAATTTCCAGCCAAGTTCTGTCCATTTGGAGCTGAGGTGGGACCCTGGATTCCCTGGAGTCTCCTGGATTGCAGGAGAACCCGCACGGCTCCACAGCATCACCCCTGCTCATCCCCATGTGTTGCCCTGAGTTTTCTGTGTTTTGTCTTTCTGTAGAACTTTCTCACGCAGCTTTCATGTAAATAATGTCTATTCTTAAAATGTTTACATACTTCTCCTGTGAGAGAAGAAATGACTGATAGTGATGTCCACCATCCAGGTTGAAGGGGTGGCGACCTGTGTAGCCAATCCCTTGATCTCTGTACCTATCTATAAATACTGGAATCAAAATAAAATTAAATTAAGAGTTTTCTACAACAGCCGTGTCCTGAGATTCATTCCAGTGTCCCTGAAATTGGGACATGCCCAGCTTTGCCCCGTGACACCCATGCCTGCCTTCAGCTCCTCCTGCCTCTTGTGAATTTAAGGAACACGGCTATTGCCATGGCAAAGGCCAACTCCTCAGGTTCTTGCTTTTATCAGGTTCTTGCTTTTTCTCAGGTTATTGCTTTTTGCAGGGCTCAGCTGGGAATTCTGCTGTTGAGCGTCATGGAATCATCAAGGTTGGAAAAGACCTTCAAGATCGTCAAGTCCAACCTTTAAGGAGTTGTGGGAAGGCTGATCTGAAATCCAGGCAGTATCTCACCCTCCCACCTCGCACATGCTGGATCTGCCTCCGTGAGTTAGATCCACACTGTAATTTAAGGTTTATGGTGGCTCAGCAGCACAATCCCTGATCCAGATCTCCTTGCAGGACACGGGTGCTTGGAGCACGGCACCAGCCCAGCTCCACTTGTGGAGTTTGGGGATTTCCCTCGTTTTTCCAGGCAGAGCTCTCACAGAGTTAATCCACATAATTTATCTGAATTCACCTGACTTCATGTGTCCATCAGGAGGGTCAGGCAGGGGCAGCTGCAGAGCTCAGGGCAGCGACATGACACAGCACAGCCGATGATTTTATTAATATTAACAGACCTAAATGGGCCTCTCACCCTCACCATTCCCTCTCCCCCAAAGATAAAGGGAAAAGGGATGGGGCACCCCGGTACCTGGCGGGCTCTCCTCTGCTTGGGGCCGGCCCCGTGCTGTCACCTGTGCCAGGATGTGCCTCAGGTGGTGCTTGAAGACGGCGGTGCCGAGCTCCTCCACGTCGCAGCCCAGCACCTCGGCAGCGCGGCTGGCGCTCTCGAACCTCAGGAACTGCTTCCTGCCAACTGGGGAGGGGCACGGGGGGGCTCAGCCAGGGCCGGCTCTGCCTCAGCACCGCCAGCTCCCAGAGCCCCCCCATGTGAACCCCCAAAATCAAAACGGTCCGAGGTGAGTCGGGGAGCAGGTGAACCGTATGATACCAGTGTTTCGGCGGAGTAAAGCAGCAGATGTGCCGATGGGAGTTGATGGGATTAGGAACCAATCCCTCGAAATCCGGGATCACCTTTCAGGGTCCCAGCAGTGTTTGCTGTCCCTAGAGCCGGGAGCTGCAGTTCCTCCCCACGGGCAGACATCACTCACACCCAGTGATAACAATTCCGGCTTAATGATTAAAATCAATAGGGGAGTAATCTGCAGGATTGATCCTTCGACAAAGCCAGGGCAGAAAGGTGCAGAGGAGGCAGCCGGGCAGCTCAGGAACACGGGGAGATGAGCACAAATGGGAGCAGCCAAAGTCTCCCACAGACCTCAGGGTGGCACTTTTGGGTGGTGGATGAGGAGCCTGGGGGGCTCGCAGCTAAAGCGGGTCCTTAAAGCACAGCTGGGGGCAGGGGAGAGGGTGTGGGATGGAGAGTGAGAGGTGGTCACGTCCTGGGAAGCTCCATGGGGGATCCACTCCCAGCCAAGGGGATGCACAAAGCAGGGCTGGAGGGCTGGGGGTGCTTCACAGCACACCCGTGACAGTCAATCCCCTTCTCCCTTCCCCTTTGATCCTTTCCCAGTATTTTCTATGCTGACTGAAGGACTCCAACATCAAGGGCTGTGCTGGAGCAGGCAGAGGAATTGCCTCAACACTCCAGGCTTTGATTTATTCTGTTTTCACTTGTTCTTGTCTGAGCTGGCTGGACAGATGCTGATTCCTGTCAGATACAAAAGCTCTGCCTGACAGGGAGCTGGAGGGGCTGGAGGGCCTGCACAGACCTGGCTGGCATCCCACACTGCCCATTCCAGCATCCCACACTGCTCCAGCATCCCACACTGCCTGCTCCAACATCCCTGGGACAAACAAGAGGGTCCACTCAGCCCTGGCATCCCCAGATACCATTTTTACCCTCCACCAGCTATAACCAGCAGCAGCTCCACGTGGCTCTCCTGAGTGTGATGTGACCACGGAAAATTCGCTGACTTTAACACCTGAAGGGAATTACTTTGGCCCAGGTAAATATTTAAGAGAAGCAGAAGGAAAGCACAGGGTCAGCACTCACAGGGACAGCTCAGCATCTCTTGCTACAGCCCCAGCCCATTTCCAAACTGCTCAGTGCCTGATTTCCTGGGTCCCCAGGACATGATGCCACACGGGTGGGTCTGTGCAGGACCCCCCTGGGCCACAGCAGTCCCCAGGTACCAACAGATCAAACTCTGGCCTATTGCTGCTGGTCTTACTGACCCCAAAATTCCCTGCTGCCCTGGTGCCCCTGCCCTCTGCAGGGTTTGGGGCAGCTCAGCGTCCTCCATCTGAGCAGCAGGTCCCAGCCCACCTGCCCTGTGCTTTTCCTCCATCCAGAGGAGCTCAGGAGGTCAGATTTGCAGCAGCCTCGCTGTGCCAGGGGGTTTGGAGCGATTCCTGGCAGCACCAGGAGGCAGCCACCCCCATTACAGGTGCGTGGTGGGAATTCCACAGGGAGCTGGGAGCCGCGATGATTTATTCTGATATCAGCCAGCAAAAAGGCCGGCGTGAGAGCGAACTGAACGTCACCCCCGCTGAGCCCCAAACCTCCCTTCCGCTTACAGGGGCAGCAAATAAATTAAACCAGGGGATTTTCTGCAGCCCACAAAGGGGCTGGAGCACTCAGGTGAATGGTGCCCGGGGTGCCCCGCTGGCCTCTGGCTGCCAGGCTGCTTTGCTAATAAAAGAGCTGCTCGAATACGTTTCAAAGGCAGCGGGAAGGGCTGACACCGGGATGGAGCAGAACGAGCTTTTGAAATTCAATCTTTTCTTCTCAGCGTTTGTGTAGCTGCAAATGCGTTTCCCACCCCCAGCCAGGGAGACGTGGTGCTGTTCCCTCCCGGTTTATTCCTGCACAGACTGAACGGGTGAGGAGAGAAGGGGAAAAGGTGCCTTTAGCCCACACCGGGGCCCGTTTGACACGTGCCGGGGCTGTGGCTGTGGATGGGGATGGAGGAGGCACCCGGCTGAGCTCCTGAATGCCCTGGAAAACCAGTGCCGAGGCTCCCCTCGGGGAGATTTGAAGGAGAGGATTTGGAATACACAACATCAAAGGGCATGAAAGGGGAAGGGAAGAGATGGCTATCGGGAGACAGGTTTAACCACATTAAAAGAGTCGTCGCCCCCACTGAGACTTCTGCTCCATCCGGCTTTGATCCATTTTTTATCCATATTTCCTTTCATTTCTCCCCTTTTGTTGACACGCGGTGGGAGAATCAATACCAGAGTGAGCGACACTGAGACATGCTCTGCTTGTTAATCCCACACCAGAGCCCTGCCTGGATCCGCTACTCCCATTCCTGCTCGAAGAATGGAGCAGGATTTCTTGGACACAGCATTTGATTCCCTCCCAGACAGATTTATAGAGGGCTGAGGACAGAATGTACAGGAAGTGTGAGCAAAGAAAAACTCCCTGTGACCATGCCTCCACCTGTCCTTGAGCTGGGCCCTCCCAAAATGAGACACGTCTCTAAAATCTGCTCTCCTGAAAACTCACAGGGTAGAAGGACACTCAAATTTTTTGGCCGAGAGCCTTCTGACACTCATCAGCCTGAGAGCACAGGGTCGTCTATAAAAGCTGGAAGGGCATTAAGGTAGATGGAGATGAGGAAAGAGAACACGAGAAACAAGGAGAAAAGAGAACTCTCTGTAAGTCATGACAGCGTCTATCCTTTTAAAATAATTAATAAATGATTAATGGCATAAATTACCATAAGACGTGTTATGACATGTTGCAGAGACATTTATAAATGTCTGTGGCTTAGTTTATGGCAGCCTTTATGCAGCCCTCACAAATTGAAGTGTGTAAATCAATGTGGCTGCCTCTAAAATGGGTTAGTGCACGTCCTGAAATAATTTGTAAGGGATAAGGCAATTCCTGCTCGCCCGTATTAACAAAGTCTCTATAAACACCATCTTCACCCAGACTCAGCCCATTGTAATTCAGTTACTGTGGTGGACACTCAAGAGATGATTAAATTAGTGCTACCCGAAGCTGTCCCTTCATGGTGTCACTGGGGACAATGTGCCAACACAGGAGTCACCCACCACAGTCCTTCCTAAGGAGGTGACCCCCAGCACCCACTGCCCTGTCCACGTGTGTCAAGGACAGACCTGCTGCAGAAGCCCCCACGGGGCAGGACACCAGCATCCCACATCCCACCACGGAGGAAGAGCAAGGAAGGACTTGGAACCCCCACAAATGGAGCAGCCTTGGGATGAGAATCATCCCTGCACACCCCCAGACACTGATCCCTGCCAGGACACGCTGCAAGCACTGAGACACGGTGTGAGGGAAGCAGAGGCAGGATTCCCCTTACCTTTGCAGGCTCCAGCAGCTCCCAGGTGGTAGATTCCAGCCAGGATGCGCCACACGGCCGCCTGCTCCTCTGGGGTGATGCCCAGAGTGCCCATGGCAGCCCGGAGCTGGGAGAAGGCCACCGAGGCTCTCTGCTTGTCCTCAGGCTGCAGGGGGACAGAGCCAGGGGATGTCACTGCCTCTGTTGGGCACCCACGGAAGGCAGAGTGAAACCATCAGGACAGCAAGGAAACACAGGAAGGGACCCTCGGGAAATTTGGACCAAGTGGAGGAGCCACTGGCAGGTTCCTCGGGTGCCTGGTGTTAGGAGCAAGCTGGGTGCATCACCTTGTCAAACAAGGACGTGTAATTCCCACTTCATGAGTGTCTACAGAGCAGCAGCTGGGGATGGATGTTTTGTACCATGGAATCATGGAGCAGTTTGGGTTGGAAGGGGCCTTAAAGCTCATGGCAGGGACACTTTCCACAGCCCAGGTTGTCCATCCAGTCCTGTGCCCTCACTCCTCACCAAACACTCCAGAGCAGCTCCCAGCCACCAGCAGGACCTCACCTGCCACCTCCCACCACGGACAGCCCCCTCCTGCAGTCCCTGAGCTGGGGCTGCTCTGTGGGGCCAGGAACCACCAGCTCCAGTGGGCAGCATCCCACCTTGGGACCAGGGAAACCTCTCCATGCTGGGATGGCAAATCCCTAGACATCAGAGCTGTGAAAGGAGGGCAAAACCCCACCTCTGAACCCAAGTCTGCTGCATCAGCAGGGTGAGGACCTCTCTGTGCCCTCCCCGGAGCTGCTGCTCCAGCAGCTGATTCCTTTGGCTGCCGAAGTGGAGCAGGAGCTCCCTAATGAAGATGGAACATTGGATTTATCAATAGATGATGTAACTGCAAATTGCTGCGATTCATCCCAGCGCTTTGGCTCCCGGACAATCTGCTGGGGCTCTGCAGACAGCTCAGACTAATGAGGGGCTGCGGGTGGGAATCAGCTGTGGAGCTTTAACCCCTAAAATTCACATCCTGGCTTGCCCAAAGGGTGCTCTTGCCCCTGGGAGTTGCTGCTGCCAGGGAACATCAGGGGTAGGTGACCCTGGAGCAGCAGGATCAGGTGGCAGGGTGGCTGTGGCATGTAAAAACCCAAGCAGACAGCCCAGGCAGGGCAGCCCCAGCAGCTCCCCTGTGGCTGTCAGAGGGGTGCTGGGGGGGGCTGTTTGGGCAGACCCTTCCTCACATCCCAACATTCCCTCCCTCCCCTCCAGGCTCCCGGTACAGCGGCATCGTCACGAGTCACACAGGAGCCAGGGACTCCAAGCCATCCTCTAACTGGTGGTGACAAAGAGGGTGCCCGGCAGCCTCCCACTTCAGCTGGGCACAGGACTCCAGCGTTTTCCTCTCCCTACCTTTGTGAATGGTTTGATCCCAAAGGAATTGCTCTCAGCCACCTGGTGCAGGTACAGCATCGTCCTGGGAATAATCACAAAAAATGAGAGTCAAGCTCCTTCTTTTGTCTGCCCTCAGCACCCCCAGCCACCTTTACAGCACCACCTGAGGGACCTGGATGGGACAGGCCACCACGGCTCTGCCCCACGCAGGGACATGGGCTGGTGCACCAGGAGCCTTCTCCTGGAGACACACCCTGGGGGGGAACCAGAAGCGAGAGGGAAAGGGATCTTTGTCTCACTTATCACCCCAATTTCAGCTTTAGTGGAGGGGTAAATAAGCACCAGGAAATGCCCTCATTTCATAGAAAATCTCTGTATGTGCAGAAAGATCCCTGCAGCCCCTTTAATGCGATTGTTCCCACAATCTCTTATTGGGAGTTCTCAAAACCCCATCGATGGAGGGAATTTGGGTATAAAGGAGGGGGAATCCCAGGGCAGCCTGGGGCTGTTGGACCCTCACACCCACCTCTCTGCCACATCCAGCCCAGCCAGCAGCAGTGGGAAGATGTTGAAATTGCTCTCTCCTTCGGGCTGCTGGGCAACACGGGCCCTCTCCAGCAGCAAGGTCTGGGGAGGAAAAAAGGACAGGGAGATGGAGAGGGAAAAGTGGACAGGGAGATGAGGAAGGAAAAGAGGACAGGGAGATGGGGAGGGAAAAGGGGACAGGGAGATGATGAGGGAAAAGGGGACAGGGAGATGGGGAGGGAAAAAGGACGGGGAGATGGGGAGGGAAAAGGGGACAGGGAGATGGGGAGATGCTCCTGGCAGCTGCCAAGGAGGGCTGGATTTCTCCTTGCAGGGACACAGCTGGGTTTGGGGGCTGCTCCTCCCACCCAGGGCTGTGCAAGCAAGAGCTGAATCACGATCCAGGCATCAAGGGGCAACACTTGAGTGCATGAAAGCAACACCCACGGTCCCTCTGAGCTTCCAGAGGTCTGGGCAGTGTCGTGGCCCCAGCAAAGATGCTGCAGGGTTGGGGTAAGTCATTGCCTGGGCTCAAGACAAGCCCAGCTTAGCTCCAGCCTTGCCAAAGGTGTGCAGTGCCAGCAGTGAGTCTGCAGAGCCGGGGGTCCCATCCCAGACTATCCCACAGACATGTCAGGGTGGTTCTGGTGGTACTAACAGGGACATTTCCCCTCCCGCACAAGGACAGCTCCACCCACACCCCGTGGGTGCCCAGGGCAGAGCAGGGGCAGCAGTGGGAAGCCCTGGTGCTCCCCAGGAGCAGACAAGGCTCCAGCCCTCTCCTCCCTCAGACAAGGCCCAGGGGCAGGGGCAGCTCTGATTAAAGAGCCTTTGATAAAGGCCCTGACAGTGATAAAAGCCCTCGGAGGCTCAGCCCCAGGCGGCCGTGAGGTGCTGCTAATGAAACGCTGAATTATGCATTTCCTCATCAACATTTCATCCCGGCGCTGCTCCCAGGGACAGGGACAGGCCGGGGGACCCTGCCATGCTGCTGACAGAGCTTCTGCTCAGGGGCCATTTGGACACCTCTGATTCAGGGGGAGCAGGGAGGGGAGCAGGGAGGGGAGCAGGGAGTGGAGCATCGCTCCTCGTGCCCAGCCTGGCTGGGAAGTGCAGCACAGGGCTGGCTCATCCCCACCCCAAGGACCCCCATTTTCAGCCACAGCCCTCCTGCCTTAGCAGGTGACAGGTACCTGGAGGTGAGCAGCAGTGACCTGGCCAGTGGCACTGAAATCCAGCGACAGGACCATGGAGAAGCGCGTGGAGCTGCTGCTGTGGCCCGTGGTCACCGACCCAAAGGCTCCCAGGACTGTGAACATTGCTTGGATCTTCTCCACTGCAAAACCACCATCGGAGCCCTCTGAGCTGCCCTGGAGCTCTGGAGGAGGTGTCTCCTCCTGCCTCACCTCTGCCTGCTCCTCCCGGGGTCTGTCCCAGCCATGGGGTCAGCGTCCCACACAGGGTGTACACTGACAGGAAGGAGATGTGCCAGCCTGTCCAGCCTGTTCCAGGCCATCCCTCAGCCCTCTGCAAGAGCACGGGGTACCCACCAGAGCTCTGAAATCCAACCCTGCCCTCAGAAGCCACTGCCTGCAGTCACCAGTAACCCGAGCAGGTGGGAAAGCGCTGCCCCAAGCACCGGAGTCATCCGAGTAATTCCCTCCCCGCTGCTCACGCTGGGTGTTTATCAAAGCAGCAAATCTGTTGAGTCTGGGAGGACAGGGACTCTCCACACCGGCTGCTCAGGAGCCACCCCAGGGGACACAAACGAGGCCGGGATTTGTGTGTCTGTGTGCCCCCAGCCTGCGTGGGCTCTGTGCATCCAGTGACAGCCCTGCCCATACCTGTGACCCCTCCCGTACCTGTGACCCCTCCCATACCTGTGACCATGTCCATACCTGTGACCCTGCCCGTACCTGTGACCCTGTCCATACCTGTGACCCTGCCCGTACCTGTGACCCTGCCGTCCAGGCTGCCCGCCGTGCCCACCAGGTACTCCAGAGCGCTCTGGCAGCACCGGGTCCTGCCGGCCCCACTGTGCCCCAAGGGGACGATGGCCTGGTCCTGCCTCTGCATCAGCAGGTTCCTGTAGGCTCTGTGTGCCAGCGAGCAGATGTGCGGGGGAAGGTTGTCCCGCTTCCCCCTGGGGACCTGCGGGCAGGGAGGGAGTGGCAGAGCACATCCCACACAGGAATCTCGTGGAGAAAATCCTGAAGATGTTCAAGCTCAGGGTGATGATTTCTCCCAGGGTGCAGGACCTCCCGAGAGTGAGTCCTCAGAGCACCCCCAGCCCCGAGATCAAGCACCCCCAGAGCTTTCCTAGCCATCAGTATCTTCAGAGCATCCCCTTCCCGAAACATCCCCGGTCCCGAGTGTCCCCACAACATCCCAAATCCCAAACGTCCCCAGAGTATCCCAAATATCCCCAGAGCATCCCTGGTCCCGAGTGTCCCAGAGCACCCATAGTCCTGAATGTCCCCAGACCAACTCCGGTCCTGACTGTCCCCAGAGCACCCATAGTCCTGAATGTCCCCAGACCAACCCCGGTCCCGACTGTCCCCAGAGCAACCCTGGTCCCAAATGTCCCCTGAGCATCCCCGGTCCCGACTGTCCCCAGAGCAATCCCGATCCCAAATGTCCCCTGAGCATCCCCGGTCCCGACTGTCCCCAGAGCAACCCTGGTCCCAAATGTCCCCTGAGCATCCCCGGTCGCGACTGTCGCCGCACTGTGACGGTCCCACGGTGCCACCTGCCGGCCCCGCCGCGCCCGGCGCCCTCCGCCGCTGTCCCCAGGAGGGCTGGCAGCCGCTTCCCACGGGAGATCCCGCTGCCCCAGGAATGTTCTCTCACCTTCCCGGCTCCGCCGGCGGGCGCGGGGCCGGTGGCGATGGCCACCAGGTTGGGCCCCGCATAGGTGCAGGGCAGGCGGGCGCGGAAGCGCTGCCGCAGCGTGTTCATGACGCTGCACTCGTTGAGGCTGATGAGAGCGGCCAGATCCTCGGCCTGGTCCAGGCTGGGGGGGTTGGTCTGCGGGAAGAGAAGCAGAGACACCCCTCGAGCTGTGCTGTCACGGCAGGGCTGTGCGGGCACCCCAACAGAGGGGTACAGCCAGCCCGGGGCCGTGGCTGGAGAAGCGTCATTGTCCTGCACCCCTCCCTGCTCCAGCCCGGGCTGGGGAGGGGTGGGCTCACCCTCTGCACGCTGTCCTCGTCCACCTCGGTGACGGTGCCATCCTCGTCCCGGCGCACCCTCACCCTCCCCGCCGGCAGCTCCGGGGTCCCCACGTCCGGCTTCAGCTGCGTGGCTGAACGAGAGGCTGGTGAGCGTGGGGACAGTCCCCAGCGTGGGGCAGCCCCAGGCACAGCCGGCCGTGGGCTGGGGAGAGGCCAAGGGACCAAAGCCAAGCCAGGGGCAGAGCACAGCACCCGGAGCCTGCTCTGCTCCCGACATGAATCATCCAGGGCAGGGGAGGGAGAGTTACCCAGTGTGAACCCGTCCTGCTGGATCAGCCAGACCTTCTCTGCCTCGTACCAAACGTCCCTCGGAGCCTGTGGGGAGGACAGAGGGGAATTGGGCAGCAGCAGGAGGAAAGCTGAGCTGAACAAACTGTGTTTGCCCCACGGACAGGGACATTTCCACACTCCTGCCCCTGTGCTGCCCTCCCACCCAGGCCTGGGGTCACCTTCCTGCCAGCCCAGTCCAGCCCTTGGGAACAGGAGGAGCTGCATGAAACCAGAAAACTGCACCAGTGCCCCAAAACCCAGACAACACCCTGACACATTACCTGGTCCTTGTCCGTGCTCTTGCCCAGTGCTTCTTTATTCTGGTCCTTTTCCATGCTCTTGCTCATCTCTTTGCTGCTTCCTGATGTTTCTTTAACCTGGTCCTTGTCTGTGCTCTTGCCAATCTTTTCACTCTCTTTCAGCATCTCTTTACCCTTTCCCAGCTCTTCCTTCACCTTCCCCACCTCTTTTCCCACATCTGTGGACTTCTCTTGAAATCCTCCCGGCTCCCCCTTGACACCCTCTGGCTTGTTTGTGTTTTTTTCAGGCTTTTTGATCTCCCTCGGCTCTTTCTTGCCTCGTCCAACATCTTTCTTCATCTTCTCTGGCTCTTTCCTGCCTGACAACAGCTCCCTCTGGGCTTTCACCTTGCCTGGGGGCTCCTCGTGCCTCAGGGGTGTCCCTTTCTCCTTGGTGGTCTCAGGGACTGTCCCCTTCTCCTTCTTGGTGCTCTCAGGGATTGTCCCCTTCTCCTTGGTGGTCCCAGGGACTGTCCCCTTCTCTTTCTTGGTGTTCTCAAGGACTGTCCCCTTGGGCACGTCCCCTTCCTTCACGGGGACTTTGCTGCCATGCTGGGGACCCTGGGTGGGTGCAGGGGCTGGAGCTGGGGGGCTGCCCCCCAGGAAGGAGTGCTTGGGGCTCTTCTCTGACCACAATGGCTTTCCCACCTTGGGAGCCCCTGGGCGAGGGGTCTCCGCTGGTTTGGGAGTGGTCACTGCTGGTTTGGAAGAAGCCTCTGCTGTTTTGGGGGATGTTTCTGCTGTTTTTGAGGATGTCTCTGCTGGTTTGTGGGGTGTTTCTACTCTTTTTGGGAGTGTCTCTGCCAGTTTGGGGACAGGTGCTGCTGTTTTGGGTGACGTTTCTGGTTTTTTGGGGGGTGTCTCTGCCAGTTTGGGGATAGGTGCTGCTGTTTTGGGTGACGTTTCTGGTTTTTTGGAGGGTGTCTCTGCTGATTTGGGGGCAGGTGCTGCTGTTTTGGGTGATATTTCTGGTTTTTTGGGGGGTGTCTCTGCTGATTTGGGGGCAGGCACTGCTGGGCCAGGCGCAGGGGCCGGGGTTTTGCTGGGGACAGTCCCCAGCCCTTCGGGGGACAGCTCCTTGTGCAGGGGGGCTGTGACCCCCTTGCCCCCCTGCCCCTCTGCCTTCAGCCCGTTCCGCAGGGGCCCCTCGCTGCCTCCTCCTCCTCGGGACTCGCCGTCCTTCCCCGCGGGCTGCCGAGCAAAGGAGAGGAGAGCCTGGTGTGACACCCGGGGACACCTGGGGACACCCAGCTCCCTCCTCACGGTCCCCCAGCTCTCACCTCCTCCTTGGCGCCCACCCTGCTCTCCTTCCTCTGCCGCGCCGCCTTGGCCTCCTGCTCGGTCTCCCTGACGAGCTGCTTGATGAACCCCCCGGGGATGACCGACAGCAGCAGGGGGGGAGCAGACGGGGGCGGCCCCCGGTCCTCGTCACGGATCTGGGTTTGGGAGCAGAGCTGGGTCACGGGGCAGGCACAGGGACGGCAGCCAGCACGGCCTGTTAGTGGCAGCAGGGCTGAGCACCAGCACCCTGCTCAGGCTGAGGCACTGCCCGGGCTCCTGGTGAGACCACGGGGCATCCGTGGGGCACCAGGCTGGGTCAGGGAGCAGAAGCACCGAGGAGAAAAGCCCAGATTGGTGCAGCCCCCGAGGGCTGGCACGGCAGGAGCCCAGGTGCACTGCCAGCTCTGCTCTGTGCCAGCAGCCCCGGCGTGGCCACAGGAGGAACCCTCCTGGCTGCAGCCAGGCAAGAAGCAGCTCCAGCATCACTGCAGCCACATGCAGCCCTGCAGGCCCCTCAACGCCAGGCCTCAGGGCGAAACCAGCCCCACTTCCCGCAGCTTTTCCAGCAGCAGCACCAGCATCACACCCTGCAGCCTCCTGCCAGGCTCAGCCAGTCAGGCAAAAACCACTCAAACCAGAGCACTCAGGCTGGGAAGGAGCCCAGAGCCAGGGGGGGGAGCACAGCACGAGGAAGAGCACAGGGAGCTGTGGAGATGTCACCCCCGGGGGCTGCTGCAGTGACACCCCCCCAGCACTGAGCTCCCAGGCAGCCCGAGCACCCAGCACCAAAACACCGCCAGTGCCAGCCCGGACAGAGACTTTCCTTCTGCTCCCAGAGCGCCAGGCGCGAGGAGATGGCCATGGTGGCGGAGAGGCAGGACGGTGCTGTGCGGACACACGTGGGGACACGCCGGGCAGAGAGAGAGGAGAGAGTTAACCAGGGGCTGCTGTCAGCCCCAGAGCCGTGCCAGGCCGGCAGCACCGTGGCCTTGCCGGGCATTGCCCACCTGAGCTGGCGGCACCAACCGGAGCGTGGCAGGGGACGGGTGGCAGCGCTGGGGAGGGCGAGGCCACCGGCGTGGGGAGGTGGTGGCACAGAGGATTGGTGGCACAGGGGTGATGGCGGGACCCCCTGGGCCCAGGCTGGGTGGCAGCAGGAGCCCGTCCGTGCCCCACTTGGGGCTGACCCCGGCTTCACCTGTCGGGATCATTCATGCCCCGAGCGCGCCGGGGCTCGCCCGGCCCTGCAGTGCCGCTCCGGCAGCCGCATCTCCTTGTACAGTAAAGGGCAGGAGCGGCCAGGAGCGGGCTGGGAATGTCACTTGCCTTCCCGGGCGGCTGCCCCTAGCGCCACGTGCCCTCAGGGACCGGCGCTGCCCCCGCGCTGTCCCCCCAGCAGGGCTCTGCGGTCCCGGGAGAACTGGCCCCGATGGCACCGCAGAGCCCGGAGGGGGCGAGCGGCGGGGCATTGTCACCCCCCGGCCGGAGAGAGACCCTCCGTCCTGCCCCGCACACGGGGAAACCGAGGCACGGAGGGGACGTGCCTTGACCAAGCACCCAGGGTGGCACCAGCGGGGCCCGGGACCACCGCCACCAGCACCGCGCTCCCCCCGCCCGGGATGCAGCCCCAGGCGGGCCGCGGGCGGTTGGAGCTGGTCCTTACTCGGCACCCGCTCCTGCTGCCACCCAGGCAGGACCCGCTGCCACCCCTGGTGCGTGCCACGATCCGAGGCCATCGAGGGGTCCCCAGGCACCGCCTTGCACAGGGCAGGGAGCGGCGTCCCCATCCCCGCTCCCATCGCTGCCCCGCCGCGCTCCTTTCCGCAGCACAGCCCCGCGCCTGGAAGCCGCCCCCGGAGCCGGGGCTGCCGCTATCGCCATCCATTCCCAACTAAAAATATCCCTCCCTGCCGAGAGGCCCCCGGCCCCGAGCACCCACGGAGCCCGGCCGGACCCCGACCCCCACCCCGGGGCCCCCCGAGCGCCCGTACCTGGTGGGGACGGTGAGTGCCGGGGGCCGATGTCCCACACCAGCACCGGCCTCCGCGGGACCCCGGCGAGCCGAGAGAGGCGGCGGCAACGCGGGGAGCGCCGAGAGGGTCAGCACCCGCCTCCCCCCGCCCCCGCCGCCGTGGCAGCTGAGGTGACACATGTCACTGCTAAAAATACCCGCGGCGGTGGCACCGGGGCCTCGGCTGGGGAGAGGCGGTGGCACCGCGGGGCCCTCCTGTTCCTTGGCCTCTGCACCGGCCGGCACACGTGTGTCACCCGTGTCCTCCCCAACACGCTGTTTGTGCCCCCCCTTGATGCACAGCTCTGCACCCCAAAGAATTGGGGGAACAGCTCTGGTTGGGTGTGAGCTCACCCAGAGCACTGTGGCACTGCCCGAGGGGGACACCCGGGGCTGGGAGCCCAGCACGGGGCTCCCCTGAGCACCCCAGTTTGCCCCACCAGCCCCGAGACGGGGCCGAGCTGGAGGAGGACCTGGGAGCAGAGCTCAAAATAGCCCCTGGCACCAACAGCAGCGTGGTCAGCACCTGGCAGGGGCAGGTGGGAGGGGAGCAGCAGAGTGGACATGTGGTGACCACATGGGGAAAAGGGTGACCCCTCGGGGCCCGGCAGGACCTGTGTCACACATGTCACAGCACCCAGGAGCCAGGCAGGGTGCAGGTCACCAGCTCAGGCCAAGTCCAGCTGCAGAGGGGCAATGCCCCCACCTCGGCCACTCTGCATCTGACCCAAAAGCCCCTCGGACACACCCAGGGAATTGCCACCCACAGCCAGAATGGCTCTGGTAGTAAGAAATGCTTGTCTGGAGTCCCCTGGGAGGAGGCTGAGGCTTGGCTGAGCATCTCACCAACCCAAATCCCACCTGGGAACAGCACATGGTTTCCAATAACCCTTCCCAGGTGGCACTGCAGCCACGGGGGAGCCTGGCCACCGCCGGTGGAAAGCCACCCTTGGTCACCTCTCAGAGAGGACAGACATGTCCCTCAGCAAAACCAGGACAAACACCATGCACAGGGCTGGGGGGAGGGAAGGGACTTACCTGTGCATGGGGCAGTGGGGTCCATCCAGCTGTGCCCTGCAGGCAGCTGCTCACCCCACAACAGCCCAGAACGGGCACAGGAAGGGACAGGTGACACAGAAAGAACGAGACACCAGCACCACACGCAAAGGACGGTTTTTATTGGGGTCTGGTCGTAGGAGAGCAGTTGTACTGACCAACACACAGAAGCAGCTTAGCTGTGCCAAAATAATCCGTTAAAAAAATACTGGCGGCAAGGACCGAGTGTGGCACACCCGCCACGACGGGGCTGTAAACTCCGGGACAGTCCGTGAGGAGCGAGGCCACAGCTCACAGGCACCGGGACCCTCCTCCCCACAATAAATATGGAAAGAGCCAAGTACATAAAACAAGGAATGATCTCATCGATACAATATCTAAAGTTATTTACAGATCCTGGCTTTGCTTACCATTAATTACACAATTTTGGACAGGTTCTCTTTCGATCGTTTCCTTCATCGCGAGTAGCTGTTCGTGTGAATCTGCTCCTTTTTGTTTTAAAGGACCTAGTGAGGCATTGGAAGTGCTCACAAACCCCCTCTCCGAGGATGCTCCTGCTTTATTCTGTTTTTCACACACATTTTTTTGTGCCATCTCACCCACAGCCTGCTCCCTCCGTTTCCCTGAGGAGAAGATGCTTGCTACCAACCAACAGAAAAGCTCCTTCCCAGCCCATCTCCTTTTCCAGCCTGGAAACACGGCGTGTCACACAAACCCAGACCAACCTGGCCCTGGACAAAGCCACCTTCCTGCAGCTGTCCCCAGGTTCTCTGCCAAATCCCTGCCTGGACACACCCCAGGCCAGCAGCACCAGTCTCATCAACTGTCCCCACCAGGGCACCTTTCCAGGGGTGACACTAAGGAGCCACAAATGCCAGTGGCACAGTCTCAGCCACCAGCAGCTCCCCCCTCCCTCCAGGAACAGCTTGGGCTGCAGCTCACCCCAAAATCCAATGGGATCAGAGAGGGAAATGGGAAAAAAGGCAGAGACTGCTCTGGGGAGCACAGCAGGGATCGCTCCCTGCCCCAGGCAGCCCCTCAGCAAGGAGAGAATTTCAGCAGCAGGAAAATGCCACATTTCACTCCAGAAATGCCATGGGGATCAGCTCTGACCAGCACAGACCCCCCAGCCCCACCGCTGTGGAGACTGAGAGCACACAAGTTACACCTCGAGTATTCCTCAAACTGCACAACTATTTTTAGGAACTGAGCGACCTGATAAATTTAGGGCTATTTCTGTACCTCACTGGGGATGAGGTGCTGGGGCTGGCCGTGCAGATGTGCCCAGATGTGCCCAGCAGAGGCAGCTCCTGGAGCAATGGCACCACAGGGGGGTCCTGCCTGGGTGTCCCCCTCTCCACACCCCCAAGGGACAGTCCCTGCAGGGTCCCGGGGTGGCCACTCCCCTCCTGGGATGTGACACCAAGCGCAGTCCTGCCCTGGCTCCAGGATCTGCTAGATCAGGCCCTGCTCCTGCCTCAGGATCCTGTTTTTAAGGATCAAGTGATCCCCCTCACACACCAAACCCATCTCCAGTAAGGACAGTTTGGGTCGTGCAGCCCAGCCCCGTGTCCAGCGCTCCAGGCTCTCCCTCCACTGGGAATGACAGAGCTCCGCAATTCCCTGACGGCTCAGCGGGATCCAGCCCCACGCTGACTCCTTGCCCCAATTCAGGTCATTAATACCCTTAAACTCAGCACAGACTCCTGTGAATAAACACTTGCCCTGGGAACGCTGAGGGATAAAGGGGAAATTTGGAAATATCCCATCGAGGGGTGGATTTGCAGGAGTTTTCCAGGTGTTTCTGCCTTCAGGAGCCACCTGAGATGGTCCTGACAGAGCCTGGAGTCCCTGTGCTGGGAGAGAAGGGCTGCACAGCCTCAGGGAATCTATCCCTACTTTGTGATGAAAAACAGAATAAAGCTGGCTGATCCTGCTTGAAAGGAGCTGCCACTTCCATACATATACGGAGCAGGAATTCTGTGGAATGTCAGAAGTTGGAGAAACATGTATTTAATAAATAATATAAAATGCTTTTTCTGTTAAAATAGAATTCTTGGGTTTATACCTACAGAGCATAGCAACCTTTACATAAACAAAATAAAGCTGAGTCTGTGATGATTAGTTTAACACAAAATAAAAATACAATTTAACAATAGTATTAAAACAGCCAATGTTCCATCCACACAATATGTACACCATGGAATAGAAACCAACAGGAAACAAAAGTAGATTATCTTGAAACTCCTCAGACATTTGGATATACATATTTTCTCTGTATATTTTAGATATTTTCCTTTTTTTTAAATTTTTACAATATTAAAATTAATACTATGCTTTGTCAAAATACGCTTCTCCGATTTTTTTTTTCTCCTTTAATTTGCAGAACTGACTCATTCCTTATATTAATCAACACAACTAGAATTATTTATTCTCTACTGTACACTTCAAACAGTCCTTCCTCTGGGGATATTTCGGGTGCAAACACCTCAGAGGCGGAGGAGCCGTGTCACTGCCACGTGCTGGGAGGTGACACCGCCGTGCCAACGGCTGTGGGACACGGATATGGACATGGAATCGAGGGACCTGGTCCTAAAGCTGACCAGCTGCCAGGGAAAAAAGCCACTCAGGGCTCCAGGGATCTCATTCCTCATGGGCTGATTCACTGCAAACCTGAGGAATGAGGATGTCCCAGCGCTGGGGCTGCTCAGGGCACATCAACCCCCAGAGCTCCTCTGGCCACCAGCAGTGGCCACTGTGGGCAGGATCACAACCAAAACTTGGCTTTTTTAGCACAAAGCAGCGTTTCCAGCGCCTCCAGGCTGGGCTGCAAACACCTGATTTATCTCAAAGCCAAAGCCAAACCTCACAATTCGATTTCTGGGGTTTTTCCCACCCCCGTGATAGAAGTGGGACAGGGAAATCTTCCATTGGGTTTCTAAAGGGGAGGTGCTGAATCGCAGAATCATGGAATATCCTGAGCTGGAAGGGACCCACGAGGATCATCCAGAGTCCAACTCCTGGCCCTGCTCAGGGCAGCCCCAAGAAATTGAGGAAAATTTGAATGTGACTAAGCCAAAGTCTATCCCCAGAGCTGTTCTCTCCCTACCTGCCAGGCTTCCCTTCCCAGACACACTTCCAGCTATTATTAGCCTGCTCCAAGATTTTCTGAAGCCTGCTGGGGGTGGGGGAGCATACCAGGAATGTCAATCCCAGCTGGATCCACTCCAGCATTACTCCAGCTTCTCTCACAGCAGCACTTTGGGAAGAACCCACGAGACTGCAGCCGAGGCTCTGCTGGACCAGGGACAAGAACACAAAAAGCTCAAACACAACTCAGAGGAAGAAGATTTACACTTGGAGAAGTCGATGGCCAACACTTGGATGAAGGATTAAAAAAAAAAAAACCAACAAACAACACAAAAAAAACCCCACTCCACAGTAAATGTTCCTTCAACAGTTTCATGGATTTGCAAAATAATGAGCAAATACAGGATGGATCCTAAACACACAGCCAAAGATCCTCCTGCAAATTAACACCACCAAGAATTGTTGTCCAAAACAAAACCTTCAGAGACTCTGGTTCCTACACCAGGAAGGAGCAGCCTGGGGCAGTATCCAGGAGTTTTTGGTTTGGAGGGCGCAATTCCAGCTCTCCCTCCACACCAGCACATCCAGCCACTTCCACACAGAGCCCCATTTCTTACTGGGATCCCAACTTCATTCAGGAGTTTGTCACTGTGATAACCTCTCCTCTCCTGGCTGCACAGTGAGATACAAGTCACAAAAATAAAGCTATTTTCAACTGTCAATAAATCATCTGCCTAAAGAAATCCAAATCGTTTTCTGCCCCTCCCACTGGAGGTTGGATGGAGCAGCAAGGAGCACGATAATGAGGATATTCCAAGGCCATCCCAACTCTATCACATTGCAAAATAAATATATTTCCCTAAGTCAATATATAGCCTTCATCTCATATAAAATCTCTGGGTTTGAGGCACAATTTCCCAGCTGATGACCTGTTCCTCCCTCACTGACACGGAACCGGAATCTGCTGACAGGGAGTGAGAGTGAAACCCAGCCATGGAAAATAACTGAAGGGGAAGAATGGAACTGAGCAGGGACTAAGAAAGTCAAAAAAACAAGTTACACAAGAACTGTGAGAAGGTTTTAACACCATCTGAGGGCTTTTTTCTAAATCAAGGAGAAAAATACGAGCATTACATGGTATTGTAGGGAAAGCTGAACCACAGCCAGCAGGATGAGACATTTTCTATCCCAAACACTTTTTAAATACCACACACAGAATCATGGAATAATTTTAGGTTGGAAAACACCTCCAAGATCACCAACCACTGACCAATCACCTCTGACACTGCTCCTTACAGAGGAGCTGAGATGCTCAGCAGGAATGACAGAGAGGCTGCCACTGCTTACACAGAATAATTTGGAAAACAAACGGGGGAGAAAAACACCATTGAAAGAAACCACTTTCTCAGGGGGTATTTTCCAGAGTGCATTTTCCCTTTGGTGCAGCCCCAGGTGGTCAAGCCAGAATTTGCACAACCTGTGCAGCAAAAGCAGCCCCCGTGCAGAAGCAAATAGAGCCACTGTGACTACTTTTCTCCAAGGAACTCCTGGTGATCTGACAGCCACACGCTCCACAGACCACACACAAATTCTGCTCCCACTTAGGCACAGCTCCACTGTCTTCAGGGACTATGAGAGTTGTACCTCTGTAGCTGGGAAGAAAAACCTTCTCCAAGCTGCTCGCTGAATTGGAAAAACAGCTGAAGTTCAGCCCTGACCTCTCTCTTACAAAACGCAACACCCAGGGCAAGGCCCAGCTTGAAGCTGCGGGACAGCTCAGGATTAGATCTTTCCTTCAGCAGGACTTTCCACCCAACACTCCTGACTGCCTCAAGGTGGAATTAACATCAACCTGACCTTCGATCAGCTCGTTCTGTCAGTTCCACGCTCAGTTTTCTCACACTGCTTTCACTGTGGGCAGTTTGAACTCTTCAGAACAGAAAATGAGAGCTCCTTTCCCAAGCCGAGCCGTGATATGTGCACAAACCTCCCCGGCCGGGCTCCAGGGGGAACTGGGGATTTTTGGGGAGATTTTTGGGGATTTCTATGCTATGGGAACACACCTGTGTACAGCAGAGGAGGATCCCGAGTCCCAGGACTGAGGAGTGATCCGGGATACGTACCGAGGTACCCACACACACCGGAACCCAGCACATGCTCTAGAATGCACTGGATTTGAATCATTTCTTTTTTTTTTTGATTTTTTAAAAAGTGCAGTTGACCTGAAATGGAAAAGAACTGTCTTTTATGTTCACTGTAAACTTGTCAAAAGGAATCTGCTCTTTAAAAACTGTGCTAAAATAGTCAATTTATACAACAGAGCACTAGATGAAGCTACCATAAATTCCTCTTCACCAATTATTACTCTATTGTGTCAGTTATAGTACTGCATATACGTAGAAGAAGCAAAAATGGTGGTAGCTACTATTAGTGAGTACAACAAACCCAGGGAATAATTCGAGTTCAACGCTCCCATGAAGTAGCAATAACATTTAAACCACAGGACAGTTAGAATTCAGTACTTTGAAGTGCATCAGAGTCACACACTGTTGATCATCAGCAGTATGGAGCAAAGGTTATCAGAAGAGTTCAGCAGTAATGGTCGGGAAGGACACGGCAACACCACAGAGTGAGGGGCACCCACCACGGCTCCGTCGGTGTCACCACGGGAGTGTCACCCAGCCAGCAGCACCCGTGCCACCCCCGGCCCAGCGCCGCCGAGGGCACGGCGGGGGGAAAAAAAAAAAAACAAACACCTCTTCCTTCCATCAGTAGTTCCAGAGGGACGGAGCTGGGCCGGGCCCCGCCGGGGGTGGGGACGCGTGGGAGCAAGGAGCAGCCTCTCCGCTTGGTGACTTCCAGCGCTGCCAGGGAAGGGACGGGGACCACCCCCTGCCACCCTTCCAGTCCTCACAGCCTCCGGAGACAGAGTCCTGACGTGATCCCACGCTGTAAACATCGAACTCCTCCTCTCCCGAGCACATCCCGCCTCCAGGACTGCACAAAGTCATTCGTTCACAAGGATTCTGGGACACTCTGCAGGTTCACCAAGCAGCTCTCCCTGTGGGAACGTGGTCGGTGTCTCCTACAGCCCGTTGCTGTTCCTGTGGCTGAGCGGGGGCTTCGAGAGCTCTACGACCGTGGAGCGGGATTTATTGAGGAATTTCGGAGCCCGGCGCAGCAACCTCTGGGCCTCGGTGAAAGCCTCTGTCAGCTCTTTTTTCCACTGAACAAACTCGGGGTCGCTCTGCAAGAGACACAGAAGCAGTTTGGCACTTCATGCTAGGCGGCCAACAGCGTCTTCTCTCTCACACAGCACTTTAGGGAAGTTATTTTAATTTTCGGAAGGAATGAGCAACTTTGGGTATTGACCATGCGCAGCCCTCAGCTTCTCCATCACCCCAACCGAGGCTGGCACAATGTTTTGAGGACTTGAGCATTTCCCTTCTGCACACGAGCTCCAGCAGCTCCCCACAGTGAGACACGAGCCAGTGAGGCCCTTGGAGCACACGGAGCTTGAGGAGTTTGGGAGTTTTTGGCTATTTAATAAAGCAAACTCCCAAATTTTGTCCCAAATGCCACTGAAATCCATGACAGGGACTGGCACAGCTGCAGGTTTCATGCTTTCAAAACTCAAGTGTGGTAAACACTTCAGCTCTGCTCCACCAAGTGCCTTAGTTAACGTGCAACAGGACGACCTGAAAAACTTGCCCATTGTTTACCACACGCAAAACAAGTTGATCGAGTTATCAAAAATCAAGTCTTACCTCACACTGTAGGACAAACTGTTTTCCTCCTTTAATTCTCAGCAAGATGCATTTCTTATCTTTAATTTGTGTTTCTTCAACAGATACTATTTGTTCCATTGTCAGCAGGTTTTGCTGCAGCATTTGCAAAAGAGCAGAGAATTAATTGCAAAAAAAACCCTGTCGCCCATCAAATAATGCCACTATCTCATTTTCCTGGACTATCCACACGAATTAAGCGATGAACATTAAGAGTCATTACACAAACATTTATTTCTGAAGGCTGGGTCATAAACTAAAGATAGGCAGTAAGGTAAGAGAGAGATTTACAAAGGCCTTGGTTGCCTCAACAGTGACAATGAAATATCAGCTCTAAAAGCCAGTAATGACAGCATGAAATAAGAATCTACAAATAGGTGTGTCTGCAAACAGAATATTCACTATTTTCCCTCTAGAGCTGCATATAATTTGATACATTTTTCAAGCATTACTGTTATTACCAAAAAAAAAAAAAAAGCCAATTTGACAACTTCAAAGAGCTGAAAGGGAATCTTTCAGCACCGAATACTTACAAAGAGAACATACAACAGCAGTGTGCAGGAAAACTCTCCCTATGGACTGCAGAGGACACAATGTTTTAAATTCCAATTGTTTCCTTAACTTAAATATACAAATTATCTGCCCTGCACATGAGCACAGCTGCGCTACACTACAGCCACTATAGCATTTTTCTCAGAAATAAAATGCTATAGCATTCGTCACCTTACCAGTTTGTGTTTTTTTGTATAAATAGTCCAGAGGTCCTAAATGAAAAACAACACCATCAACTACCAAAATCCTTTAAAAACACAACAAAACAGAGCAAACAGATTTCTCAAGTCAACTTTATGTCTCCTCCTATGCAGTGCAAGGTACCCGTTAACTACAGTGAGACTCGAGAGAAGTCACTCAAATCCACTGGGCTTTTACTCAGAGGAAACTCCTTCCCCAGGAGAACTCCTGGGCAC
Organism: Cyanoderma ruficeps; assembly: GCA_008694505.1. Taxonomy (NCBI): domain Eukaryota; kingdom Metazoa; phylum Chordata; class Aves; order Passeriformes; family Timaliidae; genus Cyanoderma; species Cyanoderma ruficeps. The sequence goes on along the minus strand of VZDJ01000174.1, from coordinate 4,488,257 downwards.
TCCAGGTGTGTCTCACCTCCACCTGCCTTCCACCACAGCTCCCCGGGGCCCCTCACTCACCCGGGACTCTCCTTCTCCTCGCCACTCCAGCCGGTTGGGGAAGAGGTAAAAGTAACGCCGCTGCCACTGAGTCAGGAAAGGGTTCCCCAGCTTGAGCATGTACCCATGCATGATACAGTCCTTCCCCAGGGCATAATCTAAACCAAGAGGAGATGTTAGCAAAAGCGACAGGAGGTGCAGCTGAAAGAGCTGTGAGTGAGCTCTGTGCCGAGGGGACGGAGCCCCCGACCCGCCGTGGCCTCAGCAGGTGCAGAGGGCACACACAGCCCCAGCTGTGCCCTAACTGCACAGCTGCTGTGGCTGCACAGCAGGGAACAAGGACAGGACTCGGCTCTTAAAGAAGGATCCCACTGGAGGAGGTTATTAAAAGCATTTGAATGTTGCTCTCCAAAGTTTGGGGGTTTGATGCAACACCCCCGTGCAAGCTGCAGTTTGCTGCCAAAACCTCCTGGGGCCCTTCCCGGCTCCTGGGCAGGAAATCAAACCCCACAGGCTGGGAAGGTGGGGAGGCCCTGGCACAGGGTGCCCAGAGAAGCTGTGGCTGCCCCTGGGTCCCTGGAAGTGTCCAACGCCAGGCTGGACAGGGGTTGAAGCAAGTGGGATAGTGGAAGGTGTCCCTGTCCACAGCAGTGGATGGGAACTGGATGGGCTTTAAGGTCCTTTCCAACCCAAACCATTCCAAGAGTCTGTGATTCCCTTTCCAAAGCTCGATGTCATCATCCAGCATTTCAAAACATTAAGAAACATCTTAAGCAACACGACAGCGATTAAATGAATCCTGACGATTCCTGGGAATGACGGCAACGGGAGTCTGTGGAACTCCAAACCCAGGAATTACTACCTAAGCAGCAAAAGATGAGAGAAGTGTAAGGACAGATTACCTTCCTCGTGGCCAAGCTGCTTATTTTTAGCCCTTTTTCTGGCCTCAATTTTATCTGTGTCTGCATTTACTGCGTCATAAACAGTTTCTGCTACTTCTTGCTGCCAACGCTCCGATATTACCAGAGGGAAGTTCTTATATAACTCCTGGTCACTATCAAGCAACTTGCAAGAGAAAAACAACAAAAAACCCAACATTTTAATAACTTTCACTATTCTTACCCCCAACAGTTAATAGTTACCCATGCAACAGTATTATTTTACAAGATGGATTGAACTCAAACCTTCACAAAACAGATGCAAGCAAGAGAAGCACAGACACTAATTTAAGCAAAGATATTAATTTATGTGCAGAGAACAGGCCACCTGCTCAAAAGTTCTTTGGTTTGATAGCTCCAAAATCCTCACTCAACACTGCCCCACAACGCCCTCTAAACATCTAAATAATTACTCCAATGTAGGCAGCAGCATTCTAAACTTTGTTGCCCAAAAACTTCCTCAGCACAAAACCCCCAAAAATAAGTGAAAAGATACCTTTTCCACAGCAATGCCTTCCATGCTGCCACAGCTTGGCTTTATATTCTTAATAATTAACCCTTGGAACTCGCCAGCATGTGCTGCAGACCTCAGTCTTCCTAGTATAAAGATTATTTTCTCCACTAATCCTTTCAATACTTAAATTGAATTGCACTGAAGAAAATTAGGAAAAAATTCCTTCACCAAAAGGGTTGCCCAGCACTGAGCAGGGCAGTGGTGGAATGCCCATCCCTGGAGGCCTTTAAAGCTGTGTGGATGCAGCACCAACAGCTGCAGGAGCAGCTCAATTCTCCTCTGCAGTCAGGCCACACACTCCTGAAATAGATATTCTCCTCCTTTTGGGAGACCCGTGCCATATCCCAGAAGGAGAATGCACACCCAGAAGGTTTCTCTGCTATTGCGGGGACTCCCTGCGGCACCCAGGGAATGGGGAACAGCCACAGGCTCCCCCCTCGCACCCCCAAAGCTCACACGCTCTTCTGGGGCCACAGGACACTCTGCAGGATAAATACAATCCCAGGGAGAAGAGCAAGGGGTTCAAACTGTGCTGCCCAGGGCAGGGAGGGCTCCGGGCACCTCGCTGGCAGCCGACTCAGGCAGGAATGCTCCCGTTGCCTCTGGACACCTGTGACACCCGGGGGGGCTGTGCTATCCCCCCCTGACTCACCCCCAAGGGTAAATTTATCCCTGAGCTATGAGATTCTGAGATCAGACTGGAGATGACACAGCACTGACCTGCTGGTGATTCACGTTCCGTGATAGGATTTCTCACTAAATCCTGTTATTGAGAGTATCTGATGCCCTCGTGAAATAAAAAGACTGCCTGGTTCCTCCTTGCAAAATGCTCCTCTGAATTCTGGCATTGCAGGATTACAGGGGGCTGGAATCCTGCCAGGCTAACGTTGATGCTGAAGATGTGGAATTTTCTGGGACAAAGAACATCCTGGGCTCTCTGCACCTTCCTGTGCCAACTTCTGTCACCATAGCAGGTGACACTGACAGACGAGCTCCCTTTTAGGCTCAGTGAGTACTTAATGGCGCTTTTTACTTATAAAGTTTAGAACAATTAGTTTCCCTCCTGGCTCATTTTTTAAGAACAAGAACAAGGTCTGTTCTACTGCAGAAATGGGTGATGAAAACAATGACGGGCACTGACCCAAGCCCTGCTGTCCCAAAGCCCCAGGGAAAACTCAGAGAGCAGAGGAACTCACAGGAGAGTCACCCCCTTCATGTGAGTCCCAAAGGGGCCAGCAGGTCTAACCTCTCTCTTTTTAAATATAATTTATATGATTTTCATGACATCTTGGATATTATCAGAACCTGATGATTTCTTTTATCACTTTTCTAACTTGTGACATTGCTACTGTTAACACAGTCTGTCATTTTTGGGAGTTCTCCCTGGCACTCTATGACCACCCAACTATTAAAATAAGGTTTAGCCCCATTTCTCCAAGCTACCAGAAATAAACCCCAACTTTCAAACACACAAACCATCATAAGGTACTCTTGAAAATCTGAGGCTTTTCCCAGTTGTCTCCTGACCATTTGAAACATTCATCACATGAAACTTTTGGTGAGAAAGTAGATTTCAGTTAATCTAAGAACATAAGGACATGGCGAGCGAGAAGCAACAGGGTAAGCCCAAGGTGGATGTTTTGGTTCCAGGTCTAGTTCTGGTTCTAAGTCTAGCTCTAGCTCAGGTTTTAGTACTCCAGCCAAAATCCAGCCCGGGTTTTCCCTCCAATGGCAACTCCATTCCAGACTCTGGCCAAAATCCTGTCCGGGTTTTTAGCCCAACTCTACAACTCCATTCCAGACTGGGGAGAAATCCTGTTTGGGTTTTCACACCAACCGGGTGACTAGTTCCAGTTCTAGCTCTGGTTCTAGTCTGGTTCCAGTTCTAACTCCAGTTCTAGTTCTAGCTTTAGTTCTAGGCTGGGTTCTAGCTCTAGGTCTAATCCAGTTCTGGCAGAACCAGCATGGATTGATTTTGCCAGCCTGAAGGAATTCCTTGCACATCCAGAGCCCTGAAGCAAAGGAATGTCACACACACACACACGGAAAGCCAAGCACAGCAGCCCCAGTGCCACCCTCCACCACCGAGAGTTGGGTACCTTAATGCCTTTAGTGTCCTCTTCATCAAAGGAGCCAATGTCAAAAGCATCTGCTGCATTGACTTCTCCCCGGGGAGGAATCAGGGGGGGAGGGTACTAGAAATTGAAATCAGCATCATTAAAGACAAATTAATCATTTAACTCCATTCTGTAGTCATGCACAACCTTTGTATTTTTGGAACAGATTACACCTGACCGTGCCAGAGTGTCCCCTTTGGAATTAAACCTCAGCGCAAAATTATTGGCACTTCTTTTAATTAGAGCTCCTTCAAAACTTTGGGGACAAAACTCCTCGGTTTCGAGACAGCAAAGGAAAGGAAACCTTGCAGTCATTTGACCCTGGAAATGTAATAACTCACTCCTAACAATCAGAGAGATCTGTAGTAATGAATATTCATCAACAACCCTCCCTGTATTTGTGTGAGTGAGCGCTTGTGCTGGGCACTGTGACCCTCAAGTTTTCTGTTCAGTACCTGTTGGGGTTTATTTTCCTTTTACTGCTTTTAGCTTTTTAGTCAGCTAAAATTACAGTCTTCATCCTTTACCTTCTGTAAATAGACTTGCTGCCAATCAATGCCTTTGAAGAAAGGATGTTCCTTTACTTCTTGTGCGCTGCAAAACAGAAGTGACTGAAGTCAACAAATGAAGGGGCTTTTCAAGTGTATTCAAGGAATACAAAGCCTTCAAAGGTCACAATTCTATCACTTGAGAACATCGGGGAAACGCTCTTTCAAACATAAGAATTCCTCAGTAAACAAGAGGAGAGAGGATTTTCATGTGGAAACACTTGGAACAGTGCTCTAGGGCTGGCAGGCAAGAACTGCTGATAGCACTCCATCATTTCCAACAGCAAACAATGTTCCTCTGTTGTCAGATCCCAGCACTGATCTGGGTCAGATCCCAACACTGATCTGGGTCAGATCCCAAACATCAATCCTTTGGCAGATCCCAATCACTGCTTGTAAATAACCAGATTACTCCACGCCATTTCACATTATACAATTTTTATGGGAAAATAATCAACTCCTCTTGTTGTGCCCCGGGAAAAGTGATCTCAGGTCATTATCAAAGAGGGCTCCAAGACAAAAACCCTCTGAATCTCCCACTGGAACTGGAGCCAGCCCCAGGCTCAGGTGTGACCATCAGCTACCTGTTGTCACACATCCCAATGGTTTCCCAAGAGTTGTTTACTCCTTTTCTCTCTCAGTCTCACCCAGTTTTTTAAGCAGGAGATAACAATTTCATGAACAGCTATCAAGCAAGGCCAGCCTGGCAGGAGCAAGGAGTGTTTTGTAGTCAAGAAACAAAACAAAAGCTCTTTTCCTTAGAATAATGAAGTGACATAGGCAGCACCAGCAATACTCACAGCTTTTTGCTCGGTGGTTTTGGGACTGGGGGGGTTTTTTGTATGTAATATGCTCCTGTCATAACAGATACAACGTAAGCAATAAATTTTCCCTATCAGCATGCCTGACTCAAGTCATATGATTTCATGCCAAAACAGATTCAGGCAAAACCAGAAAAACAACCAAGGGATGAGGAGTAGGAACACCACCCAGTGCAAGCATGACAACAGGGAACTCAGGGGAAGGCTTTAGGGACAGAGAATGTCCAAAAGAACATGTCCAAACCGAAGGAAGCTGAAAAGTAATTCCATGCAGCAGCACTTTTTCATGTTCTCTTTCCAAAATTAAAAGCCTCACAACAGGAAGCAGATTTTTACTTGAAATGATTTCACTCATTGACAGAGAAGTGGAAATTTTTCAAGGCAGAGGTCCAAGGAGAAGACAACACCTACCTTCTTCCTTGGCATCCAAGCCTCTTGCTCACATCCCGCTGCAGGAGCCCTTCCAGAAGGGACTTCAGCTCGGGAGAAAAGGAATCCGGGAGTTCCACATTCTGCGGAGAAAGGAAGTACAAAGAGATATTCCACGATGGAAGTGGCGTGTTGTGCTTTCTTGTCTCTTGATGGTGCTTACAAACACAGCTCTGGGGGAAGAGCAGGGGGTGCAGTTCCAGTTTTAGGGGGACTGGGAGCTCAGGGAACACGGGGATGTCACTGAGGCCAGGCCTTACCACGGTGAGCGTCATCCGGTCGATCTCGTGCTTATCTTTGGTTTTGTGCTGCCTGAAAGGGCTGTGCCTGTGGAGAGAAGGGAAAGAACTCCAATGAATGTAAAGGCACAGCATATCAGGGTATTTCAGCTGTGGCAATGCCAGGAAAGAGTGGAGCATCCTGTTAGTCCCATCCTTCCCCCTCATCAATGCTGTCCTGCAGAGCAATCTGATCCATAGGAAGGCGAGTAGAAAGTTGGGTAATTCTTGAACAGCGATCTGGCCTTAAAGATGTGCTTCAAATGCCTCACCAATTACGTCTATCTTCCAAAAACCTGAGTGGTTTTCAGCTAACAAGGAAACCCTGAGCAGCCATCACCCATAGGGATTAAAATCTAAGGATTTCTATCAGGAAGGTGAGCATGACTCACTGAACTCACCACTCCCCATCATGGAGAATAAGGAGATAAGAGATCACAGATCCCACAGCATCAGCCACTGGGAAGACATCTGATGGTATCTCGTAAATTATCAGCTTCATCCCTTTCCTGCTTTATAATTCTGGTTTGAATTTGAATTTTCCTCTAAGCTATGGAAGACCGTGGCACATTAGAGATTTATCACACAGTCCTTCGGGGAAGAAAGCACTATTGTGGTAAGAGATTTTTGATTACATTTAGGCTACATTCCCTGCTTCTTTTCTTTAAAACCTTGAGGGGATGATGTTTTTCACAATCAAAATGTTATTCACTTATCAAGTCCATTAATTAGCTATTCTAAAGCATTCTGGCTTACCACATGGCAGAGCGTACCAGCACGTTTCAACCGGAGATCTGCTACTCCCAAGTTATTTTCCTTTTATTCTCCAAAATGTGCTGATTGATGGATGCAATGGATGGACCAGGACTACAATTTTTCTCTTTTCAGTGTGACAGGTAAATGGTTCCCACACAGCCTCATGTACTCTGACAAGGAGGCTCTGAGTAGATCAGGGAAGAAAATGATTCACTGGCGACTTATGGGCAGATTCCGTGCCAGACTAAATTTACCAAATACCAAGAAATGGCACCATGTGCCCAGCCCTTGTTTTGGGATGTGTTTAATTGGCTTCAGAACAGATGAGGAACGAGAGTTCACCGTGAATAATGCTCTGGCTTCTGGCTGAGCACCGATACCACCCTGAACATCTCTGCCAGGGAGAATCACAGCCCAAAGGCTGGCAATTTAAACACCACTTCTTTCTTTATTTGCACCCTTATGTAGTCTGCTTTGTGCACAATTAATGTCAAATTGATACAGTTCTAGAGTTCAATTCACAAATCACACACTGACCTTCCTTTGTACAGTGTCTGGATGGAAATAAAAGCTTATAATTAATTACGTGTGAGGACACAGGATGACCTAATGATCAACCTTTACAGAGAAGCACTGTGAAAAGCCTCAGATTTCTTCTGGTTTGCCATTAACAGCGAGGATGCCATTTTCAACAGGCACTTGCCCATCAGTGCTTGCTGACTGCTCAGATAAACCCCATGGCATTAATCAATTCTAGGCACGTAAGTTTAATGAGAAGGTAATTGCTGACAAAGCTGTCGTTATCATGTACCTTTGGACACTGATAACAGGCCAGATTCAGCAAATGGAAGGATCCACACTTTGTACCTGGCCCAAACCCCGCAGAAGGGGAGACTGAGTAGCACAAAAAAAGGGACCAGTGCAGCCAAGAACTTCTCCACAACACCAGGTCTCAGCCTAACACGAAGCCCACGATCTAACAGGGCTTAGAGCACTCCAAGGAGCAACATCACAGCATTTAAAGCACTACCAGCTGCCTAGAGAGGAGTGAACTGGTGTCAGCAGCAGTTCAAAGAGCAGAGAACCTGCCTTCCTCATGTCCTGTTGCTACTACAGGACACAGGGTTTGGTTTGGAAGAAAAATCCTGTTTTTGTCTGACATGGGGACACGGGTCAGCACTGAGGGATCACCTCAGACAGTGTGTGACACAGGATGTCCTGCCATTCCAAGGGACACCCACAGAGGCCCCCAGGCTCCCAAAGGCAAGGCGGGAGCCCCACTCACCCCCTCAGCAGCTTGAAGAGCATGCAGCCCAGGGAGAACCAGTCGGCGCTGCTGTCGTAGGCCGTGCCCTTCTGCAGCACCTCGGGGGCCATGTACCCGTGGGTTCCTCTGCAGAGCACAACAGCACACAGCACTCATTACACCCAACATTACAAATGCAAGAAAAAAAATCATTAAAAGTCGGCATTCTCTCAGTAAGACGGCCCAGTTTGGAGAGAATTAATTTTGTTTTATTTTGCTTCACATGGGTTTCAGCTGTGTGAGCACAGGACACTCCTGAGCTCAGCCTGGGCACCACTAGAAGCAGCCACCAGGTATTGCTTTTACCCTTGACATACTCAAAATATATGGACTTTTTTCAAGAAGCGACTGAATTGCAAATCTCTTAAGGTGTGACAGGCTGGAGTTTCCCTTTTTGCATAAATTCCAAGACTAAATCAGGGCAATTGAGGACCTAAGAACAAAACATGCCAGGTAAGATGTGAATCCACACACAACTCCAGGAATTCAGATCCTAGTTAAATCCTGATGGCAAGAGGCAGAAAGGAACATAATTTGCCTCCAGTTCCATGAAGATCCACAAAGAGAAAGACACAATAAATCCAGGATTTTAGTCAGTTTGGGAATACTTAATTACCAGGTTGGGACAATTAAAGCAATCTGGTACTTTAACTCAGTCAGGTTCTTCTCTGAGCAGTGAATCATCCCGAAATAATGTGTCATCTCCCAGCCATGCCTACACATCAGCTGCTACAACTGTGCAGGAAAACAGGGAGAGGAGCCCAAAAAACCTCATTAGAGCCTCCAGCTCAGCAAGCCTGGGCCACACAAGTGTCATTCCTCCCCTTCAGGCGAAGTTAAGTTACAAAGACAAATTCAGGATGCATTCAGGACTACCTGTGTGTGCAGCAAAGCTCTCAGACATAATACTTACACACTGGCATGTGGCTTCTTTTTGGAGAAGTCACAAGCCAGGCCAAGGTCTGATATCCTCACGTGCCCATGTTCATCCAGCAGGATATTTGCAGGCTGGAAACCAACACAGGGAGGTGAGTGCTTGGTATTCCCCAGCTGACAAGTGCAAACCCTCACAGCACAGCAACTCGAAAATCAATACTCCCTGGTAATTGGTAATTGCCTTCTTTTATTTAACATCAATATACCAGGCACTTCCTAGATAAAAATCTACGTTCTCAGAGAGCACTACCATCAGCTCCACAGGTTATGAAATACTGAATAACAGAAGGGAATAACCAGGCAAGGTTGAAACACAAAGCAGGTAAGAGATGAATAATCCATTCTGGCCTCAAGTTGCTTTTGGTTTCTTCACAGCAGGGTCTGTGAGTGGCTCTTACACCTTTTATTCTCAATCTCTGGGCAGACTTTTATCCCCTTGTGCTGTCACTTGGTCCAGGGACTCTTCTCTGGGATCTGTCCTCGATTTCCCAACTGTCAGTGAAAGCCCCCAGCCTCTCTCGTGCTGTTGACCCTCATCACACACACCAAAACATCTTTCAAGGCTCCCAGAAACACAGTAAATCCTCTAAATAAATAAATCTCTAAATAAATAAATAAGTCTCCTTCCCATCCAGGAGATAAGTAACACTTCACAGGATTTACTGACCCCCGGGAAGCCTCTCCCAGGCTGGTTAAACTGGATAATGGCACAGATTAGAACGACTCTGAAAACTTATTACAAAAATCAGGCAGATAAAGAAATAATCCTGCCAAGGAAAGGTTTAAGGAAAGGTAATCCATGGAAGTTGTCTGAGGGCCCGTGAGGATGCAGGCACCCACCAACCATTACCTTCAGGTCTCTGTACACCACGAAGCGATTGTGCATGTGCTCTAACCCCAGGATGATTTCAGTAGCATAAAACCTCATCTCTTTTTCAGAAAACACTCCGTGCTGGGAGAGGTGGTAGTGCAAATCTCCTCCTGAAATGAGAATTGAGACGCAATTAAGTGAACGGTAAAATCTTACCCTGCAGGCAGACGGGGTGACACTGTGGGGGAACAGCACAGCTTTTGTAGGTTTTTATCACCTGTGGAGCACACAGCCCCACCCTCTGCAAATCCGTGTGGCGACAGAATAGCTGAGAAAGTTCCTACAGAGATTTGATCACTCTGAAACTCCATTTTAAAATGCATTTATTTCATAAACATTTGCATTCAGTGACTAATCCAGCAGAGGGTTTCCACACAAGCAAAGGCTGCACCACACATTGCTTTGTGGAGAGCTGAATAAATCAGCTCACAGAGCAGCCCAGGCTTGAGGGACCAACCATCTCAGCAATCCTCCTGCCAAAATTCCTGTAACATCATCATCATCACCATCTGAACAAGTCTTGCTTACCATTCATGAGGTCCAGAATGAAGCAGAGCTTGTCAGGGGTGTGGAAGGCATAGGTCATACAGACTATAAAAGGACAGTCCTGCAAGGCAAGAGCAAAGAGGTTCACCTCGGGCAAAAAGCCAAGTGTGACTTTAGGAAAGCTAAAAATACATCTGATATTTTTCCCGTGCTATTTGCCAGTATTCCCAAGTTCTCTCCTCACTCCTGAAATGCAGCTACACTCGGTAATCACTGTCCCTCCTGTGAGGGCCCTGCCCAGGTGACACTGAAGGTGTTTGTTCCCCCACAACAAATCCTTCAAACCCAGGATTGAGGGAATGCAAACACACCAGGCAGGAAGTTGGGATTCTGGAACATTACAACGTTCAGGAAGCAGCAAAAGCAACATCCAGATCGTGCAAAACCCACAACACAAGGGCTGTGGGAGAAGGTTTAAGAGCTCAAAGCAGAGCAGCCAGGGCAGGGATGGGTAACACTCCACCTCCTGATTTACCTGAATCTCAATTCACCCCATGTTCAAGACAAGCAGCCATACAAAAATTCCACTGGAAAAAAAATAATCTTTGTTCCCAAGGTCTGAACATGTGCTGGTACCTCCACGGCACACATCCAAAACGCCATGGCAGCAGCTGGCAGACCCTCCTCTGCACTAGGCCTGGCCTGGAGGCAAGGGCTAATTCATAACTGGGGAATTGCTGAGGTTGGAGAAGCTCTCTGAGATCACTGAGTCCATCTCCAGCACTGCCAAGGCCACCACTAACCCACGTCCCCAAGTGCCCCATCCGTGAAATCCTCCCTGGGACGTGACTCCACCACTGCCCTGGGCAGCTGTGCCAGGGCTGGAGAACCCTTTCCATGCAGAATGGACCTGCTTTGGTCCTGCTGGCCACACTGTTGTTGATACAAGCCAGGAGGCTCCTGGCTAATGACCAGAGGGTGCCTGTCACCTCATCAACTTCTCTCCAAAGCCACACGGCATGGAATCATGGAATGCAAAGCTCATCTTGTTCCCAGCCCCTGCCATGGGCAGGGACACCTTGTGGTACAGAGTCAGGGCTGTTTGGTGAGTCTGCAGTGACCCCTCGGGGAGTGGCCGTGCTCCTGGGCTGCCCCACTGCTGATCCCAAAGCACCAGGGCTGGCAGGGACACAATCCCAGAGCAGCCCAGGCCAGCCATCAGGAAGCAGAGCGTGGCCTCACGTGACTCCAACAATGCTCCTGGCGCTGCAGGATGGACAAGGGAAAGCTCTGGGAATCTCTGACAGGAACTGGCTCCCTTTCCCAAATTAGAAACAGCAAAACACGGCGGCCTTGGGCGGCGCAGGGCCGGCTCCGGAGAGAGGAAAGGGAGGGACAGGGACACTTCAGAGCCCCTTCATCCTTCCATGAGGATGGAAAATAGAAGTTTCTAGACCTGCCTGTAACCCCACAGTGCCTGGGTACATCCTGCCCTGCTCCAACCCAACTGCACTTGAGGTTTTGTTCCCCCCAAACGCTCCCTGCAGAGCGCAGGGATGGGTGTGGAACACCTGCAAAACAACCAGGAAAAACACAAAAATTCCTAAATGGCCCTAAAAATAAGGAGCCTGATGTGGTGTCTAACACAAGATACCATCTCTGGTTATGAACTCTTGTGTTGGGGACTATTGTAGCTGCCACTTAACTTCACAACAGCAGCTTTAGCAGAATTATTAACTTAATTTCCTTCATCGACTTGGTAATTCAGAAGTGTGCCCAAGCAGGGCTCCTAAAATTTCAGAGCAATCTAATTACCCAGAAGGATTTAGTGGTAGAATTTAAACACCACACACAGACAAATAAAATGGTTTTTCTACACCAGAACATAGCTTGCTTAGATTTTTATGGATTTTAAAAATAAAAGTTATCTGGAAGTGTAAATGTGATGCATAACTCGTTTATGTGCAAGCATTCCTAATTTCGTCACTACCCTCTGCCTGCTTAACAGAGAGAAAAACTGTACTGCAGTATTTTCCCGACACAAAAACCACAGCAAAAGAGTAATCTACAGCATAAAAATAATAAAAAAACCACCCTACAGTTATTTTTTAAAGGACACATAAAGCAGTAAAACCAATTTCCCAGGAGAGCAATTCTTCATTGCAGTCAAGTTTCTGCTCTGATGAAAATAAGCAACATTATGACATTAATGTGTGAATTAAGACCAGTTTGGAAAGAGTTCCTTACATGCAAACAGTTCTGGATTGAGGCCAGAGAACTGCTGAAGTCAAATTCGTGGCAATAAATCATGTGGAAGGAAAAAAAAAATATTACAGCAACCATTAAAAAAAATAGAAATACGATATTTTAAAGACATTAGCACATTAAAAAGTGCTCTAAGAGGAAACCTTTGGTTTTGAGTCTTCACTGAAAGCCAAGCACTTGGCTTTGGGGCACAAAGTGACAGCAAACAGGGGACAAAGGTGTCCAGAGCACAGAGCAGCTGTGTCCCATTTTAACTGGAGGGCAGCTCTGCCCTGACACGTCACTCAAAGATGTGTCAGCCACTGATTAAAACATGTGAAAACCAACCAAGTACCTGTTCTGCTCCAAAAAACCAGATTATTGATCTCAGAGGGTTATTGTTCCCCCCTCATGGTGGGTGGGACTCCTGGGGTGTCCTGGGCAGGACCCTCCAACTGAAGATATTCTGGGATTATATTTATCATCCATTGGAGGAAATCTTGAATCCGGCCATCAGTAAAATTATCTCAAGGAGATCTGGGTAAGGCAGCTGAACTGCTGAGGGTTTTCAGAAAGAAAAAACTGGGAGCCACGACAGAGAGCCCTGCATGGCCCCTGGTCTTGCAACAGACAGAGGGAATGATCCCCTCCTACCCTCAGGAAAAGATTCATGAATAATCACTTCCTTCCACCTTGGCACCTTGAGACTGGCTGGTTTCATAGGGTCCATCACCACCTTGGTGATTTCCACGTTCCAGTTTTCGAACAGAAATCGGGCAAATATTGGCCACAACAGAAATTAAATATATTTTTCTTTTAACAGAAAGTAAAATCTTTTCCCTGCTCTGTGGCCTTCCAAGGATTTCACAACGCCTTCCCAGCCTGAAGGTCTCTGTGGGAGGGGAAGATGGGGCCTGTGTCTTGCAGAAGAGGAAACCCAAAGCTCAGTGACAGTTTGTCCCCGTTACACCACAGTGACACAGCAAAGACACCAACGGAGACTGAGCCCTGCAGAGCCCAATTTGGTGCCACCAGGCCCATCCCAGAGGCTCCAGATGCTCTGCAGAGCAGGGCTGTGCTCCTGAACCCACTGGAAAGCTGCAGAAAGCTGCTCTCCCCACACAGCCACCCCAGCACGGAGAGCTCCCTGCTCCAGGAGGGCTGGGGAATGCCAGAGCTCGAGGTGGATTGACAGAGCTGATCACACAAGCAGCTGTGCCATCTGCAGGGCCGTCATTGTGCATTTTGCAGAGACATCTGGATTCCCAGTGAAATGACTAATTGTACTGTGATGGACTTCCCAGCTCCATTTCTGCTCCGGGCAGCACAGAAGGAATTCTCTTATTCCACCCCCTTCAAATCTATCTCCTTCTGCACATTCCAAGTGCTCCGGCCTCTCCTGCCCAGGTGTGCCTGACCTAAATGAGCAGCACTTTGTACAAAACTTCTCTTCAAAGTCTTTCAAATTTAGGAGAATCTGAAAGAAATGTCACTCTAATGAGCTGATAATCCTTAACAAAAGACACAAATGGCTCCTCCTGCTGCTCCCCCTGCTCAAAGCCTCACTGTGCACTGGCCTGTGAGAAAACTGCCTCCATCAGCAGCTCCTGAACTATTTTCCCTTCGAATCTCCAGGCATGCAAATTCACATTGAGTGCTGGAGCCACGGAATCACAAATTAAAGTTAATGGGACAATTATTCCTCATTTGCCTCGATTTCTTGTCTAGCCTCCACTACAGACCTACTCCCCACTGGCCTTCAGGAATCCTGACACACGTGGACAAACCACAATTTATCTCTGGTGAAAAGAGGCAACTTGATTAAAAAGCCTGAGGGGACAAATCACAGATCCCAGAATGGTTTGGGTCGGAAGGGACCTTAAAGTTCATCCAGTTCCACCCTCACAAGGCAGGGACACCTTCCACTGCTCCAGGGTGCTCCAAGCTCCGTCCAACCTGGCCTTGGACACTTGGGGCCTTGGACACAGGGGCAGCTACAGCTTCTCTGGGCACCCTGTGCCAGGGCCTCCCCACCCTCACAGGAAAGAATTCCTTCCTAATATCCCATCTAACCCTGCCTCTGGCAGTGGGAAACCATTCCCCCCTTGTCCCAAGTCCCTTTTGAGCTCTCCTGGAGCCCCTTGAGGAACTGGAAGGGGCTCTAAGCTCTCCCTGGAGCTTTGGCAGTGCAGGGATAACGCCTGGACTTGAGGATCTTCAAGGTCTGTCCCACAGAAAAGATCTCCTGAGCCCTGGTGCCTCAGGACAAATCCCACGGCAGGGAATCCTGCTCTCTGCACAGCTCTGGAACAAAACCACACACAATTCCTCCTCATCCCTGGGGTGTGTGCTGGGAACGGGGGCCATGTTCCCACACCGAGCGTTTAATTCCTGCTCCACAAGGTGAGGGAAGTGCACCTCGCTGCCAGCATCACTGGGAGCCATGGTAACCACGGTGTCACTGCAGCGAGGGCAGAGCCACCTCCAATCCTGCCGGGGATTTCTCTGAGCCCAACACACCTCAGCCACCAGCCAGGCCTGGGGAGCCAACGCCAGGCAGGTGCTGGCTTTTCTACACACATCAGTGATGGTTTCAACTTTGGATTTTAGTTAATCTGATTTTAAATAAATCAGATGAACTAAATTTTATTTTTATATTTATATTTTAAAATAGAATTTATTTTTATACTCTATTTCTTAAAATTGTATTTTGTATTTTAAATTTTTTGTATTTATTTTAAATATGTTTTTAAATATATAAGATATTTTACGTTTATACTTAAATTTATAAATAGGCTAGATGGGCAGACTGGCTTGGTACACCTTGACTCAGCTACAGTACACAGAAAACAAAAAAAGGAAAAATTGGATATTGGAGTAACAGGAAAGGGAGGATGAACTGGAGTTTTGTCTGCAGCAGCACTTTAGATTCCACAAATTACTATCTAACTATAGCAAAAAAAAAATCTTTTTTACAAGACAGAATCGTGTTTTGGAAAAGTTTCAAACAAAAATACTTTAAAAAGGATATTTAAAAAGTCAGGAGGGTGGGAGGACGAATTACCTCAGAAATGGGCACCCCCCTGAAGCCTCTGCAGCAAAGATGCTCATTCTGTAGGACCCAAACTGATCCAGCACCTTTGGCTTTTCCTCCTCATTTCAGACACATTGCAAGAATCAGGGGGAGGCTCCAGTGGGGGTTAATTTTTGCATGTCACACAATGGAACCGATGGAATGTGCATTACATGGAACAGCTTTTACATTATATGGAAGAAAGAAAGAACAACGTAGTGATACTCACTCCTGTACTGACAAGAGACAACATAATTCTTTCGTTTAAGGCTAATGTTTCTCCTTGCTTCATCTTGATTCTCTTCTTATCTAAACACTTCATTGCATACCTGAAAAAAAAATAAAAATAACCATTCAGAAAAAGCACCAAAAATCTCCTTTATCAGGACCATTCAGCGGCAGCCAGGCCGTGCACATTTACAGGATCCTGTAAGCAAGCTCTTGAAAGACTTAAACCCAGGACTAAAAACATCATTTCAGGCGAAACAGAAAACCTCCAAAAACCTCTCGGAATTAACACATTTCCAGCAGAAGCCTCCTGACAGAGAAATGTGCTTTAACAAATAATTCCATGTCCAACCCATCGCAGCGAGATAGGAATTACACAACATATATTCATTTTCTCATACCTACAAGCAAGGATCTGCCATAGGAATTAAATAACAGGAACTCTGCTATGGATCCATTTAATTCCAACAATTTCAGCTCTACCAGTAAAGCAATATCTTGAACACACGCTGAGTTTTATATATATTTTTTTTTTTTCGTTAATTTTCTTTCTACTCAGAAAAAGGTCAGATACACACAAGAAAGCTTTTTTAGTCTTCTACCATCTGTGCTACACAAATTAATAAAATTTTGCTCACAAAGGATGTTACCCTAACAACCACAGGAGGATATGATACAGGCTGGGTGTTTTTCCAAGCTGTTGGGTGAGTTCATTAACAGACATCAGTGAGAAGGACACGTGTGTTCCTCCACAGAACACTCCTTGGCATGGGCGCTCCATGGATTTTTAGGAAAACACCAAATTACAGCAGTGCTTCAATGCCCATCCCCATCCAGCCCCGGGGGCCTCACCTTGGCTCCAGCTCCCCAAAAACAGCCACGTCATTCCTGACAGCAATGTGCTGGGAGCGGGGGAGTGAGGGGGAATTTTAACTTTCCAGACTGGGAATATATTCATGTGTTCTTGCTGAGGAATCTGTGAAGGGTGAGTAAAAATGAGCCCTGACCCTGCCCTGACCGGAGAGTGGGACTGGGGACGTTCAAGGCTGATGGAAATCACAGAATGGTTTGGGTGGGAAGGGACCTTAAGTTCATGGGCAGGGAACACCTTCCACTATCCCAGGTTGCTCCAAGCCCCATCCAACCTGACCTTGGACACTTCCAGGGATTCAGGGGCAGCCACAGCTTCTCTGGGCACCCTGTCCCAAATCAAGGCTGTCGCTGTCCTGCTGTCCCTCTCCCTGGAATGCTGCATCCTGTTTCTGGCCCCTCTCTGGAGATCCTGGCTGGGGTGTCTGGCAGAAGCCTCGGGTGTGTGGGTGCTCAGGGAACCCTGCTGGTGTTACCTGGGAGGGAGGGGAGGCCTCCCACGCTCCTGGCAGGCTCTAAGTGCAGCAGAGGCAGATCCCATCTGGAGGGGATGGGATCTGGGTTAGGGATGGGCACAGAGCTTTGGATCAAGAACTAAACCAAACCTCGACCCAGAAGCTGAGCCTCACCTTAAGTTTTGCTTCAAATTTGAAAAAGAAGGTTGGTTTTCCCAAATTTTGCTTCCCTTTGTTCTGTTTATATCTAATAAAACGTGTCCCTTGGTTAACTTTTCCTATCCTTCTCACTTCTCAAGGGTTTATCCACCTCCTGCCAGAGCCCTACTCAGACAAAGAGATGTCTGGGACTCTGAGAACTGCCTGTTGAGTGTGCCTCAATCTAAATAAAATGTTTATTTTTGTACATGTACGAATGAATGAAACGTACACGGACAAAAAGTACCAAAGCAAGAATAAAGCTCAGTGTTGTAAGAGTATTAATATAAATACTTGAAGTCACTGCAGAAATACTGAATATAATAATAGCAACATTAAGACGTCTTCCACTTGTTAAGAGTCAGGAGTTTATTATTAACAAGGATGTCAGGCACACACAAGTGCCAGAGGAGGCAGCTGGAAGCAGACACAGGCACCTCACACGTGCCCTGCTCACTTGGAAAGGGAAATGTTTAAGGACGGGCAGTGGGCTAAAACTGTGAGGAGAAAAGCAAGATGAAAGGGTGGGGTGTAAATAAAGACATGGATTGATATTGAGAACGACTCGTTCAACCCATCACAGATGTTGAGATCAGAACACCATGGGACAGTGAGGCCTAGAAACGGGAATCTGACAATTAGGGAAGGAGGTGTGTGAGTGGTAAAACCACAAAAAGAATAAAAACCATCCAGGGCTGACCCTGGAGCTCCCACAGAGAGCACAAGTCCAACAGTGGGATATCCCCTTCCACAAGGCAGCAGGATCACAGGGATCATGAGCACTTTCCACTGGTTTTGACAGGACATTTCCATATGTTCAGGAGCTGTGTGGGACTGAGCCCCTGCATGGCATGGAAGAGGATCCAAGAACAAACTGAGCCTGCAGTGAGCCAGGAATCAGAACCTCTGGGGATAAAACTTCATTACAAAGAACTTTACAGCAACGTGACGCTGCTTTCCAGTGATTTCCTAAGAAATGATTGGAAGGATTTCCTCACTAGTCCAGAGTTTACCATCACCTCTGCCATAGAGTGTGGGATACTCACATTTTTCCAGTGTCTGCTTTTCTGCAGCCGTACACTTCACCAAATCCCCCTCTTCCTATTATTCTATGTACACTAAAATCATTCATGGTCAGCTGCAAATGGAAACAGAAACAAGGAAACAAAACCTTCATTTTTTCCCAGCGTTAAAAAACTCACTGTGAAAACATCTAAATGATCCATGAATGTGTTGAGATCCTCAACTGCAATTCAACAGCGTTTATGGTGCTGGAAAAGGAACCCCTCATTGTTGATATTTCCATGTACTTGGAAGCACTACAGTGTGAAGTAGCAACAAGGGGAATGCTGTTCCCAAAATCTGCCAGTCTCACTCGGGGCTATTTTTGCAGCCCAAGTTGTCACAGAGAAGTGCAGAGGGACAGAAGCAGAGGCCAAGGGAAGGGGCTCAGGGGGTGCTGGGATCACAGCAGGATGGAGTGGGAAAGGGAGATGGGCAGGGATTGGGGCCGATAAAGCTGATTCTGGCAGTTCACCTCTTTCAGCCATTAAAAAAAAAAATCAAAATTCTATTAACTGAGGAAGGCAGAGGAGAGGTCCAGACAGGAATCATCAGGGCTGTGCCTAAGAATAGCAGAGCAGTAACATCCAGCACCCTCCTTAATGAGGCCTTTGCAGAGCAGGATTCAAAACTGAACATTCTCTTTCCTGTATCAGCCTCTGACAAGATAAATATACTTGTAAGTACTTACATGAATATTTAGCTCTACATTTTTCCATTGACAAAATCTAGTAAACTTGTCACTGCAAAAGAAAAGAAAAAAAAGTTTAAAAGTTGTCTGAGACTATTGTGTAGAGTATTACAGGAAATGTCAAGACTCTGATATTTAAAATCTAGTCTGAGCTAGGGCGTGGGGTGGTATTTAATAAATGACAGCCTTCCTTTCACCAACTGTAATCTTACCCCCACCAAGAAAAACAATTCCTAGGCAGAGCACACTCCATGTTCTACATCCTTGGGAGAGAGAGAGAGCAGATAACATTATCCCTGGAAGTGCTCAGTGTGTCCCCACATCTCTCTTGCATGGTTTTCAAACCACTCAAAGATATGGTTTTCAATTTTTAAACAGCTACGTTTGGAACTAACAAACATTTAAATTACATCAAGAGAAAGATAATTATAAGAAAACACAGGCAGCTCGATTTATGTTAATGAACCTCCACATACTCCAAGGAACATTTTAAACTCATTTTATCTTAAAATAGGGAAGACATCAGCAATACCACAGGCTTGGGGGAAAAAAAAATAATAAAACAGTTGCTTATTCCTACATGAATAATTAAGTGTTTATTTTCAAAGTAAGAAATAACAGCTTTATGGAGGCATTTTTGTAATGATCACAGAATGGCACCAAACCAGTTCAGAAAATCGATTTGGGTGTTCCTGGGTGGCAGCTGAGCTTTCCAGCGCCAGACACAGGAGCAGGAAAAGGCTGCTCTGCTGAGCCAGACTTGTGCCTTCAATCCTTTATTTCACCTTCATTTCAAGGGGCCCAGCCCCAAACCACCAGGACTGGATCTCCCAGTCCCACACCAGAGATGGGCACTCACAGAATATCCCCAAAACCCCAGTTCTGCCTTTTCACAGCCCAAACTCCAACCTCTCCCTGCTGTGAGATGGGCACTCACAGAACATCCCCAAAACCCCAGTTCTGCCTTTTCACAGCCCAAACTCCAACCTCTCCCTGCTGTGACTGAGAAATCCCTCAGCTTTCCAGCTGTTTCACACATCCTGACACTGCTCAGGATATCCCACAAAGCTGGGAATTTACAAAGCTTGCTGCTGAGCTCCATTTGATTCATCGTGCATTAATACACATTTTTAGCCTTATTTACAGCAGTACTGAATGAACCCGGCTTCCCACTACATTAGGCAGATAATTCAGGTAATATTCCGTGATCGTACCTTTCCATAAATTTTTGAAATATTTTTCCTCGGAGACTATCACAAATTTCTTCTATATATGGCTAAAAAGGGTGAGGAAACACAATTAGTATTTAAGCAGACAATAAATGGCTTTTTTCACTCCCATCCATTACACAGAACTCTCGTTGGGCCCACACAGCTCCTGGGTTGTCCTTAAAAAGCCTCAAGGAAGCATTTCAGCTTTATTTGGCTTTTGGAATCTGAGCAGGTGCCCTGAAGTCAAACACAAAATATTTTCATGGGCTAGAAAACCTTAGGGGGTGTCGAGGCAAAAAGTCCTTATTTCAAACATATCTAAACAATAAATTGTCCCCTCTGTGGAATCCAATGTTCCCAGAGCTGCTCCCTCATCTTTGTGGCACTTCTCCCCTCTCTGTCCTTGCTGAGATCAGCACCTTGAAACCACAGGTGACTTTTTCCAGGGAAATCCCTCCCCTGGGTGTGTGATGGCCCAACCACCCCCCTAATCAGTGCTGAGACACCACCCAGCACTGCAATCCCCGTTTTCCAGCTCATGGCAACAGCCAGAACAGCTCAAGAGCACAAGAGACACCAGGCACAGGGGCAACCTCCACATTTTTTCAGCAGATTTAGATAAGAGACATTTAAGCTTACAAACACCCCCATGATGGATAAGACAATTCCTGCACTGTTGCAGCTCAGTTCACCCTGACAGGATGAGCATCTTCCTGATGGAAAGTGATTTACTCTAAATCATTTAATGGCTTAAAATTACACAACTATAAAAACTCTTCTGTTCACACACCAAGGTATAGTTTGCTTTTCTAAATGTGCTTGAAAATATTATAGATAAGAAGAGTAAATTGTAATTTTGACTTGGAAAAGCATTTCAATCCCACTTACAGCACAGAATATGTACCAGTCCCATTTATTCTGTCTCTTTAAGTAATATCTAAAAAGTCCCTTTCAGTCAGAGAAACTGAACGTTCAGACTGTGAAAGCTCACCTGGAAAAGGCTGGCTGGCACTTGTTTCTTGGCTAAATGTGTTTGTACATGATCTACAGCTTGTTTTGAGAAAGGCTTTTGGAAAAGAAAAAGGAAGATTTCAAACAGTTGGAAGTGTCAGGAGTTTCATTTCAGGTCGCAGCACTGCTGCTCTTTTCCCCACGTGGAAACGCCAACCCCAAGGGGAATCAATAGGGCCTCCCACAGGTATATTAGACTGAATACTGTGTGAAATGTGCAAAATGATCCAGAACAGGATTATTCCAAAGCAGAAAGGCAGAAGAGGGGAAGATGAGGAGGAGGAAGGTAAAAATCAAAGGGGGTAATGATCCTCCTTTAACAAATCCGTGAAAAATCCCATTTACAGGCACATCTCCAGAGCCAGAAGCAGACATGGACTTTTTACTAATAAAATAATGCATTCTGGGGGGGAAAAAAATAATAAAACCTTAAACCCTCCACCCAAAGCATGATACCACCAGGGTAGAACACCCTTCAAATCCTTCTTTCAAAGGAGAGCACGTGAAACTGCTAAGAACAGATCAACGGGCCCAAACTTCAGCTGGAGGAAATGTGTCTGTTCAGCGACTTCAGCCACATCTCTATACACACACTCTGCATTTATTTCATCCTTTTGACAACAGACATTTAGTCTAAGGAAACATAAACCAGATAAATCACCTGATGCTTGCTTTGCGTGCCACTGAGTTTAGTGAAAATCGCAGCACACCACCGACCTTTACTCCTCAAAAAACCTCCCCCCCAAAAAATGAAAAAAGCAACATTCTGAATTTGGCCAAACCCAGCCCCTGGCTTTCAAAGGGAAATCCAGAGCAGGCTGTGGATGGAAGTGCAGATGTCCCTGCTGCCAGGCACAGGGAAAAGGGCGGGATACCCACGTGGGAACAGGAGAGCAGCTCCTTCATGATGTAGGTGTCGTAGATCTGCCGGCTCCGCGACAGCCGCTCCTC
This sequence comes from Cyanoderma ruficeps, assembly GCA_008694505.1. Taxonomy (NCBI): domain Eukaryota; kingdom Metazoa; phylum Chordata; class Aves; order Passeriformes; family Timaliidae; genus Cyanoderma; species Cyanoderma ruficeps. The sequence goes on along the minus strand of VZDJ01000174.1, from coordinate 4,466,224 downwards.
CTCCGAGTCCAGCTTCTCGTACTCCTTGATCTGCAGCACAAGGGGAAAGCACACACCACACATTTCCCAGTGATTTCCCACTCACTGGGTCAAAACAGCACTTGGGTTGAAGTTTTATTCTATTGGGGTTTTTTTTTTTAATTGATGAAAAATCGCCTGCAACAGCGCAGTTATAGCTGAGGTTGCCCTTTAACGTTGGAATTTTTCAGCCCCAGAACAGCTGCCCAGGGCACTGATGGAATCCCCATCCCTGCAGGGATTTAACAGGCTGTGGCACTTGGGGACATGCTCAGCGGTGGCCTTAGCAGTGCTGAGTGAACAGTGGGACTTGATGGGCTGAGAGGGCTCTTCCAACCCAAAAATCCCCTGATCACAGCACATCAGGTACAGATGTCCAAAAAACAATTTCAAAACGTTCACACAGTTGAGCTGCACTGTGGATTTGAACCCTAAAGGTGACTGCAAGACAGTTTTACAAAATACATCAAGTTTCCTCAGGGGTGCTGCAGGAGATCAGCGTGTTCCAGGGGAAACAACAGCAATCCCAGACAGTTCATTTACAGAACAAGACCCGACAACCAGTTCCAGAACAAAAAGTTCACCGAGTCCAAGGGTCCTCTGGAGCATATTTAGGGAGAGAGTAGGGGAAAGACTCAGCTCTGATTTCCTGGACCTTCCCAGCATCAGCCTGTGAAGTCCTGAGATCCAGATACCTGACAGTGAGCAGATCTGCTCTGTGCCACAGAATTCCAGGATTGCTTAGGCTGGGAAAAAACCTCCAAGATCATCGAGTCCAATTATCAAGAGACAAACTGGAACCAATCTACCTCTGGAGGTGGAACATTAATTAAACTCAGTATCTTTCTATCTCTACTCCTCTTGTTTGCTGACATGATAAGGCACCAGTCCCACCTCAATTTGCCATCTGTGCCGCTTCCCCCTTGATACCAATTTATAATTAAAATGGCTCAAAACGTCTTTGCCCAAGAAACACTTTTAATTAATGCAATGACACAAAATAATTAGCAGTACAGGAGGAGGCCTGATGGATATCTGATCGTCTTATTTGAGCACAACCTCCAATCCCTCAACGTTTGGTTGTTAAAGGACCCAACTCCCCAACCAGTGCTGAGGGATCTCAGCAGAGCCCCCTCAGAGAGCAAAAGGATCTCCTCAAAAACTGGGATCAGAACACATTTGTTTTCAAGTATTTAGAAGCTTTTTTTTTTTCCCTTTTTTCCCCCCCTTTTTCTTTTTTAATTCCTTCTCTTTTCCTTCTGAAACTGATCAGGATGAATCACTCACGCCGTTAAATGCCTGATCGTGACTCCAGCTGCAGTGATATGAAATCCCTGGAGTACGGAGCTCTTCTACATCAAGCGATTTTTAATGTAGCAATGTACTCAGATTATTCTATGTGTAATAAATGCAGCAAGTAAATCAAATATATATAAAAAAAAAGGAAAAGCTCCTGGATCCGGTATGTCACAGAGGAAAACACAATGAACCTCTCTTTAAATATCTTTAATGGGATTTTTCCAGAAGTACATGACAAAGCACTGAAATTCTTTTGAGGCAACACTTTGCTAATAGCCTAAAAATACAATTTTGAATTGTTTCAGAGATAAAGAGGCAGCCAAAAATATCTTGCTAAATAATCTGGTACAACAGGCCTTTTTGGATTACTTATGACAGTGATATCTTCAGTGTATAAAGAGATGGAAATGATAGAAAAAGATTCTTTATTGACAGTAGGTACTTGATCTGAATGAGGGAATGGAGTCTTGCTGAGGACTGATCTCCAAACTGATACCAGCTGCTTGTGCTGATAGCAAGAAAAAAGTTAAATTCTCAGCTCAAGAGTGAGGCAGCCAAGGCTCTCCCAGCTCTAATTAACCCTGAGCGTGAGACACGGGCAAGTCTGCCCTGAAATCAGCATCTGGGAGAGGATTCACTGGGGGTTCATCCAGTGTCACAAATGTAACAGGAACAAATGAATAGAGCCATGGAGCTCAGAATGGGCAGCAGCAGAAGCTGGGGAGAGCCAGGGCATTCCTTGGAATTACTGATCCTTTGGGATGTGCCCTGCACGGAGCCTGTCAGCTCCTTCCCTGGGTATGTCCTGACAAGGGACAGAAATCATCCCTCTGAAGCCACCTCTCGTGTCCCCTCTGTGGCCCTGCCACATCTGAGCAGCTGCCACCCCCCATCCCTCCACAGTCCCCTCCAGCTGCACCCTGCTGCCTTTTCTACAGCTGAAAGGCTGCTGGGAAAGGCCTGAAGGGTTTTAGTGTCACCCCAACACCAGCAAATTCGTCCCAGATCCTTTTCTACCAGTCCACACTGCTTCACATCATGGACCATCTCCTTCCCTCTCAGCATCCCCTGATGGAGCAGGAACGGGATCCCCCAGCCTCAACCCCTGCCCAGCCCTAAACCTCCATCTCCAGCACTTACCTCTTCATAGAACTTCAGCTGAGGGACAGCCTCATCGATCTCATTCATGCAATAGTCTTTAAAGAGCAAAAATCCTGGAAAGAAAAACAGAAAAAAAAAAATCAGAAAAATTTGTCTCATTACGCTGATGACTTGTAAAAAGGCTCGTGAAACCACCCAAGCTCCACCACGGGCTCTATAAACCTGTGTGAGCATCCCCAATTGCCAAGGTTTGGGATTCTGATTCCCAGCCAGCTCTTCATTTCCAGCACAAAAGGACCCCAAGCCTGCCTCACCTCCCACAGGTGTATTAAGCCCATTACCACTTCCACCTGCTAAGGATTTTAGGAGGCATTTCCATAATGCACCTAAATATCCTGTTCCTCTTCACAGACCATATTTTCTTCCCCTTTTTATTCCCCCCAGTGAAAACCAGCCACTATTCACGTTTTGGGGGTCTCTGCGAGAGATTTACCTACATTTCACTGATGAAGCACAACCTCTTCTGCACTCTCATTTCAGAATTACCGGTTCATGTTACCTCTAATGGGTTTTATTGCTCAATAAATTACATCAGGGTCTTTAGAGTTCCTTTGCAAGTAATTTAGAGCATGACCCCGGCAGGCTGCAGATGAGAATCTTCCATTAGGAGCATTTTAATGCACTGTCACAAAGCCTCATCCCATGTCCTTCCCTGCCTCGGAGCTGGCACCTGCCACCCTGGAATTTCACACAGGGATCTGTGTCACCAACGTCCCCAGCACTGCCAAACCCACCCAAAGTCCCCCATCTCCCCATCCAGACCGTGCACCTCCACCTCTCCTGGCCAGCCTGGCTTTTTGAGGACAAAAAGTGAAACTTCGGGAGCTGACTCAAATTCCTAATTTCCCGCACGACGGAACCGGCGGCAGCAGGGAGCAGAATCCTGCTGAATGGACTGAACTTTTCTAGGACAATGAACCAAAGAAGATTGGGTAATTAAGAGACTGAAGAGTGGCACAAACAGCACTGAATGCAGTGAAAGAAAAATCCCTGGCCTGGTCCCAGCTCCTGGCTGGGGCCCAAAAAAACCCACAAACAACAAAAAAAAAAAACACACACAACAATAAACCACAAAGACAACTGTGGGAGGAGTGTGAAAATATACCAACACACATTTCCAGCAAGGCCACGCCAAACATTCCAGCCCCGCTCAGTATTTTCCAAACTTTTTTAATTTAATTATGGCAGAGAAAGAAGAGGTCCCCAAGCCCATGGCACAGGGAACAATCAGAGGCTTATGCAGCCACAGGAGACGAGCTGCTCCTCCCCGAGGCCCCTTGGCACTGCACAAACCCAGATAATACCCAAAATATACAGACTGAGAGCTGAGACTGCCCAGCCTGGGGAAGAGAAGGTTGTGTGGAGACCTCACGATACCTTCCAGGATCTGAAGGGGCTACAAGGAAACCAGAGAGGGATTTTGCATCAGGTACTGAAGTGACAGGACAAGGGGGAATGGCTGCAGAATGAAAGGGACATTTAGGTGAGATATATGGAAGAAATCATACCCTGTGAGGGTGCTGAGGCCCTGGCACAGGTTGCCCAGAGCAGCTGTGACTGTCCCACCCCTGGAAGTGTCCAAGGCCAGGCTGGACAGGGCTTGGGGCAACCTGGGATAGCAGAAGGTGTTCCTATCCATGGGACTGGATGATCTTTAAGGTCCCCTCCAACCCAAAGCACTCTGTGATTCTACGGCTCAGACAAATCCAATTAGAGCCTAATGTTCCCCAGACTGGAATTGTTTCTGTTTCGACCTCCCGTTCTATCAACAGACCCTGCACTTCCCCCTGCAGCACAAAGGAAATCTCCTCCTTTACTGTTGCTCTTGGATTGAGTGAAAAACGATCAGCCAGAAACTGCAGCTCTCACATAATGGCACAACCAAGTGACAGATGCGGCATTGAGTAAGTGACAGGAGTTTGAAGAAGTTCAGGGAGAGCTGACGAGGAGCACAATAAGCACAGTTAACAGCACACAGAAAAATAAGCCCGGGAACAGAAAGCAGGAATTAATAAAATGATAGCGTTAAGTAACAGCTAAAAAGAACCGGCAATTATTTATGAAATAAAGATGCTGACAGCTTTGGCTTTAAAGATTCTTTCTGCTATAACTATATAATTTCTGCAACAACCAGATCACTGGTTGTTAAGGGAAAGGAAAAATATTTTTTTTTAAGAGCTTCTTCTGGTAACACCAAAGTGATGGATGATATCAATAATACACACACAGAGAGCGAGGCAGCACCCAGCTCCTCTGGGCTCCTCCTTCCCAGTCTCTGGACAATCATTTTCCCCTTTAGCTTTGTAGGGACAATCCTGAGACAGATTTGCCAAGTGCCATGAATTGCATTGGCTCTAATTACCAAGGCAAAATGTCTTTCAAGGAGGGATGAAGGGCACCTTTGTGGTGCCAGAGGCTCACTCAGAGCAGGCAGGGATGGCGTGGAGGGGGGAGCAGATTCAGGTGAGGCAGCTCACCCATAGCCACGTATTCCCAGAGCTCATCCCGAACTGGACAAGGTCCCTGTCACAAGCTTGGAGGGCACAAGGAGGGGAACTAAGTTAACCCATCTCTTTAAAACAGAATATGAATGTTCCCTTCAGTAGTTATTTCCAATCATTATGTTTTTCTGGCATGACCACAGGAATTTTGCATGAAATCCTGACTCTAATCAACGGCATCACTCTACCCCGGTTTGTGTCTCCAGAATTCAGCCCTTCCCACAGTCAAAGAACACAAATGCTGCTGGTAACCAGCCACACGCTCCAGGCCCCTCATCATGTTTGTGGCCTCCACTGGACCCCCTCCAGGAGCTCCTTGTCTTTCTTGAACAGCAGAGCCCAGAACTGAACACCACAGCCCAGATGTGGCCTCACCAGGGCTCACTCATCAGGATTAAAGTCACCTTCTCATTTTCCATTTCTGTGGCGTTTTTCCTGCCCTGCTCCCAGTCTGTGGCTCTGCCCAGGACAGCAGCCACAGGGGCCAGCACTGGCCTCTGTCTCCTCCAGCAGTCTAAAGGTCACCTGCAGCCACAACACCACCTCTTCACCCCTGTCTGAATTAGCTGAGAGCACGGAATCATAAATAAAATAAAATGGAACAACAAGGAGGAACTCCATCATAAACCACTTGGAGAAAACGACTTACCTAACTGGAATTTTATGAGCATCCGACTCAAGTAACCTTTTAACAGGAGTAAATAAAAACCTTAATAAAGCAAACAGGAGTGACTAGGTGAGAGAGCAGAGCTAAAAATAGCCACGTTTAGCCCCGATAGAAGCGTTCACAATGTCACTGATTGAAAGGAAGCTGCATCTATTTACAGCAGGCCTGAACGTGGTCCAAAACGCTGATGTAGCCTCTTTCTAGTAGGCAAAATAGCAAATTAGAGAACAAAAATATCAAGCTGTTTCCAAATCCTCCCGAAACGTGCTGTGTATAAATACAGGATCCTGACAAACAAAGCAGCAGTGACATCTGCACCAGACACGGGCTCCTTTCCCGGCGCTCCGGCCAGCAGCTCCCGGGCAGGAAAAGCTTTGGGAATGTGGGATGGTGCTCTGCAAAGGCTGCAACACAGGGTCTGTCCCTGCTTTACGGCATTTAAAGGTCTCCAATCTCAGTCCCTCCAAGATGTGTCTCGTGATCTTTCTTGTTTGGTGAAGTGGGACAACAGCAGGAAGCCGCGGCCAGAGGGAGATCTCACACCCAGCTCTCTGCACCAAGGTGGGGGTCGGGCTCTGCTGTCAAGGAACAGGGACAGGAGGAGAGGAAACGGCCCCAGGATGTGCCAGGGGAGGGTCAGGTTGGACATCAGGAGGAATTTCATGCCAGAAAGGGTGGTCAGACCTTGGCAGGGGCTGCCCAGGGAGGTTTGGAGTCCCCATCCCTGGAGGTGTCCAAGGAATTCCTGGATGTGGCACTCAGGGCTCTGGGCTGGTGACAAGGTGAGGACTGATCACAGCTTGGACTCGATGCTCTTGGAGTGATTTCCTGACCCAAATGGATTTTGGGATTCTGGGGCATCTCCTCCCCAGAAATGTCTCTTATGTAAAACTGCCACAGAACAGCAAAGCTCAGCCACCACACCACGGTGACATTACAACACAGCCGTGGTTAAATCCCGCTGTGGGTGTGTCCAACCTCCTGAAACAGCCCTCGGCGACCTTCAGATCCATCAGCACCAGGAACAGGTCTGGGTCATAGACACAAACACTGGGACAAAGTCTACTATGAGACTAAAACCACATTGAAAACTGTGATTCCCACCAGGCTGCAATGTCACAGAACACCAGGCCAGGCTCGGAGTCCTGCTCTCTGCAGTGCCCACACAGAGCTGCCACAGCACAGAGTAATTTAGGCCACCTAAGAGCTCCAGAACTGAGAGAACCACCCATTTCCCTCTCCAGGAACAAAGATTACCAAGGGAAAAACTGTGTAGGAATCGTGCTCTGGCAAGGTCCAAAGCCACAAAAATCCTCCCAGCCCAGAAAGCACCACACATTCCACTACTTTTCTTTCCTAATTGAGCCTAATGTTCGTTCACTTTGCATTAAAAATACTACATTACAACAGACTGACACATATTCCTGTGCATAGAAAGCAGGAGAAAAGAACAAACTGTATTTCACGAGGACGTGCATCCAATGGCGAGGAGCACAGAACAATTTCCCTAGAACAGAACCAAACTGAGCTCAAAATTAGGCTGCAAGTTGCCAGGTAGCTTGTTTAATGACGTCTAGAAATCATTATATGAAAATAAGCTTTGGCTAAAAGGTTTTAAGTGTTGCTAAAGAAAAACTTCTTATTTCCAGGCATATTTTTCCAATAGCTTTCACCCAGGGAAATCATTGTTCAAGCTTGGTCAGCCCTCTTTCTAAACACCAGGCTTGTGCATGCCTGGAATTCCTGCAGGGAGAGGAGGAGGACAGCTGAGCTGCTCCTCCAGCACTGACACTGGGGACACAGTGGAGAGGAATGAACAAATTCCGTGTCAAACCTCAAAAGCTTGAGCCTGACACAGGTGAATAGACAGACTTACTGAAGGTATTCAATTATCCTTATTTAGGTTGCCCAGAGAAGCTGTGGCTGCCCCTGGATCCCTGGAAGTGTCCAAGGCCAGGCTGGACAGGGCTTGGAGCAGCCTGGGATAGTGGAAGGTGGAACTGGATGAGCTTTAAGCTCCCTCCCAACCCAAAGCATTCAGGAATTCTCTGAATACACTCATACAATAGTAGCTCTGAATACTGAATGTGTGAAAAATCATTTTTAAAGCCATGGAGAGAAAATAATGGGGAAAACTTAGCTCTGAACTGTATTTACTACGTATCTTTCATATTCTGGTCTCCCTTAAAATGCAGATTCCAGCTGACTGAAGTCGAGTATCAAAGGCATTCAACATATCAAAGGTGAAAGAAAAAAGAGGGTTTTACACAAGAAAAAGCTCCTCTAAAAGATGGAGGAGTAAAAACACTAAACAGAAATACACAAAAAGATTCTGATTTTTAAAAGGACCACTAAACACAGAACCGAAGCATTTAATTTCAATCAGTTCTTACAAAGAATATGATTAAATTCCTTCACTAAATCCCATCAAGGAATACACAGCACTTGAGGTTTTCTTTTTCCTTCACTTGTAAACAAAAGAAACTCCCACCCCTGTGCAACTGGCAATAGAAGATATCAGCAAGCCATGAGGGAGCTAACAACCAAGAGCAGCTTAAAAACCTCATGGTGGTGGATTGGGTTTTGTTGTCTCTGTTCTTTCCCCACATCACAATCCAGGGCCTACCAAAGACATGGAAGTTGTTATTTTCCTGACCAGTATTTTTCCGTTATACAGCGTTTTCAAATTAATTACATAATACAAAGCCAATATCCTTTTATTGTTGAGAAACAGGCTTTTCCTTCTGCCCTGCTCCAAGCTAGGAACTTCACTGTTACCAATTACTGAGCACACAAACTCCACTGGGAGCTGCAGCTCTGCTCCTCAGGAAGGGCCTGGATCCAGGTGGGGTTTTTTTTGACAGGATCATTTAATGAAGACATGGAGTAACTCCACAACAGAAAGGAGTTCTCAAGCCCCTGGTGTCAGTATTTGCTTCAGCAAGTTCTGCTCAGTATCTGAACCACTGCGAAGAGCCAAATTGCTCAGCCAGAGCATCGAGGAACTGTCGTGCTGTGGTCAAAAATCAAAATACAAAGCCAGCAGTATTCAGCTAGTAAATAGACACAGCACTTAGGTAAAGAGCAGCAAAACCACTAAAACAACAGTGACAGAGCACAGCTGATTCTCCTGCAGGAATTTCTGAGCCTTCCTCTGGTTCATTCTGGCGCTCTGAGAAAGCTGCTGTGAGCTGGAGGCTCAGAAAACAGATGGTTCTGCTGCTCTTCCTCCTTTAATCACAGAAATCATGGGCAGAAGTATCTGGACACATTAAGAAACTGGTTTGTATGTTTTTGACCCCACTTATCCAACCTCCGTGGACAAGGGTGACAGCAGGATGTCACAGAGCTGGACAGGACACTGTCAGGGAAGGGGGTCTGCCAGGTGTATTGCCCACCTTCTTTTATAGGACAAATGTTGGCATGAGCCAATAAAAGCATCTGGAAATGAGGTCACTGACAGCCAGAGCTCTCCAGCTCCTCTGCTCTACCCCTTAAATGCACTGCTGAAAGTGAGAACACTTAATAGCTCCAGTAATTCACATTCTACTGACTGGTGCTGGTTCTGAGCTGTTCTGTTACTGCTCAGTGATCCCACTGAGGGGAATGAGCAGCACTGACAGGCCCAGAGAATCTGATTTATTAGCAATACACAGCCAGGCAGGTAAAACTCATTAAAGCTGTTACTATGCCACCTTACAGACATGGCAAACCAACATTTCCCTGTTCCACAGGGGTGTTCAGAGGCTTAATTAGCCCTGAACCGTTTGGAGACACATTGATAAAAACTCCATGGGAGTGCAACTGTTTCGGACTGACTGAGGAATTGCTGGGTGGGAAGAAGGGGAAATCAGGATGGTGTGTGAACAGTGGCAGTGCACAAGGAGAAGATTCCACCAGGAATGGGAGAAGAAAGCCCAAGTGAGGACAAGAAGAGAGGAAACCTCACCTTTGGGATGGAAGTCTCCTTGCACAGTGTTAATCACAGAATATCCAGAGTTGGCAGGGACTCAGAGGATCGTCACCCAACCTCTGGCCCTGCACAGACACCCCAAGGTGTCAATCCCACCCTGTGCATCCCTGGGAGCAGTGTCCAAACACTTCTGGAGCTCCGGCAGCCTTGGGGCTGTGCCCAGCACCCTCTGAGGGAAGAACTTTTCCCTGATGTCCAACCTAAATCTCCCTCCCATGGTTTTAAGCCACATAACAGAGAGTTCAAGAAGAGGCTGGAGAGGGCTGAACCAAACACCCAGGTTGACAGGGATCCAAAAGGAATGAATTTTCCTACAACACACCCTCTGGCAGGTGCACAGCAGGGCAGGTGTTTGTGTTTGTGTGTGTGTTCTCTGGAAGCTTCCCTGGAAACATCCAAGGGAAATGTCATGCAAATAATTTCTAATCTGTTCTATTATAGAGTGATATTCCTCAACACTCTCTTCTTCCCTCCTGTGATACTACTTCAGTTAAACATTGCCAGTTTGTCTGGAATTCTTGATAACTTAACCCTAAAACCATCTAATTGCACTGCTCTGCTGAAATAAAGACTTTCTCCCCATCCCTTACGTCTTCCAAGAACTGCACTGCATACAAATGCTGATCTACTTGATGTGTACATTATCCATCACGGGACCTTCCAGATGATAGGGTATGTATTTTCCTATTTTAAAGCTCAGATTTAATCTGCAGCTCCCTTGGGAAATCACACAACTCAGCATCTTCAACCCCCTCCCCACAAAGGCAGGCAGGGGGATCAGGCTGCAGCCCAACAAAGAAATGCTCAATTATTTATCATCAAAAGAAAATCCAAAATGAATACATGCATTTTGATAGTGCCTTTGGATACTCTTTATCCCTGACACTACAACAGACAACTCCAATGCACATAAAACCTACAGCAGGAGCTTCAGCAACACCCCTGGAAATGATCTTCGATGTAATTCATGCCAAGTATCACTTCATTTTACCACAAAATAAAAGGCTGTTGAAAGAAACATAGCTTCCAGTAACACCGAAATCGTGACGTAACAGAGAGATCTTAAATCTAACACTCATTTGGTGAAAAACATGGCAAACAGAAAAAACAGACCAACTTCTAGAAGGCTCAGAGCACGGATTTTCTCTTTCGCTGTCCTCCCCACCCCCGTTTGGTAGAAGCAGAGAATCGTGTGAGGAGCAGATCCCCTGTGAAATATCTCACATTAACGGTTTCTGTTTCAGTTTACAGCCGCACGGTTTCCGATGTCTCCTCGTGGTTTTGGGCTCTGCGCTGCTTTTAACTAATCACAGAACTGTGCAAGGACAGAAGGGCTTCCACAGCCCCTGAGAACCTCCTGCAGCCTGTCCACAACCCACATCTCAAGCTGACCTTGCACTGAAAATTAGAAACACCATGAGAAAGAAGAAGATCAGTCTTCAAACAGCATTTCAAATGTCATTTTTTTGTTCAGAAGGCAACTTCCTAATTTTGGCGGTGACTACTTCTGCGTGGTGGCTGCCAGGTCAGAACCAGAACCTCAGAATAAAAACCACTTTGGACAAACAACCTGTGCCTTTGCTTTTACAGAAAACCCACCAAATAACGATGTCCCCTCCTACCTGGCTGCACATTATTTAACATCAAGGCACCAGGACAGAGCAAAATTATCACAGTGCTCATGATACAGCTCAGAAAAGTCATCCCTGCTCACTTCACAGCCAAAAACTCAGGTGCTATTCTTTACTCCCAACCAAGTTTTATAACCTTCATTGTTATTTCCTCAGAGGACTATCTAATTAGTCCAGAATGCCAACAGCACATAGATCTTCTGCTTAAATTAAACAATAGCTTAAATAATGCTCTAGGGAATCACTTTTCCCAGCCTGTTATTTTTAGGCAGCTCAGGGAGCGCGGTGCCAGCAGAAAGAGGAAGAGCAAGAATGTTTTTCTCGACAGATTTTAACTCCTATCTAATGATTAGCACCGAAGCTCTGAAATAATGAATTATGAGTCCATAACTAGAGAAAGAAGCAACGGAAAGCACAATTCACTGCCCCCAAAAAAAAACCCGCTGCAGCTGTTCACACCCTAGTTTTGGTGGTTTTTTTTTTTAACAGAAAGTTGTCCCTTGACCAAGCTGGAGGAAACAGCAAGCAGCAAGGTCAGTTTAAGTAGATTTCCCTCGAACTGAGCAGGGCAGGCACAAAAATCCCTGTGCACAAAGAGCTACAGAACAGTCCAAAAGCTCTGGAAGCTCAGCTGAGGAGCTACAGAACAAACATGATCCACGCTGAGCTGGGTCAGGACAAGGGGAGCAGGAAAGGGGCTCAGAGCCCCGACAAGCCCCCGTGGGTTGGAACCAGATGGCAAAATGCTTCCCCCCCTGCTGGGAAAACTCCAGCTTGGAGCTGCTTGAGGAGGATATGGAAGACAGTGGAATGAATCACCTCAGGAAGATCATCCCTCACTCTGCGAAAGTGGATGGTAAATAAGGAAAAAAAAGAAAAAATGGTTTGTAACTTCTTACGTCAACTACAAGTTGTTTTAATTAGTTCTATTTCACGAAAATAAAACTGAGCCACCTTCGGGGGGTGGGGGGGGAAATGCAAGTTCCTTCCTAGGCAAGGTGAAAAACTCACACTGCAGCAAGACCAGCTGCTGAAACAGCTAAAATATGTCCTGTTCTCATCCTTCCCCCAGACCCAACGGCTCTGCAAGAGATGAGAAACTGAGAAGGGTGTGAAGGAACTGCCACGTCCCACCAGCTTCAGGAGATGAGAGCAGCCTGTCTGCCTTCACGAGGGTCTCAAGCAGTCACCAGAGAACCCAAGGCTGAACCTAAGCCAGGCATGGAGCTGTAGGATGCTTTAACATTAGGATGCTTTAACATCACATCCCAGGATTTCTAACCCAGCTTCACTCCCTGCCTCACAGCACAGTTTATCTGAAAGCCCAGAGTCAGGCACGAGAGTCACTGAACTGTAACTGGCAGCAAGTTGGCTCCAAAGCATTTAATAACCAGGATAATCCTGTTCTAAAGTAATATTATGATCTCATAGATTCCCTTGAAGGCCTTGGCTGCAGCAGCCCCTGATCTGCTCATTTCCCACCTGCCCTCTCAGGGTCCCTCCAAATGTCCCCAACCCACAGGGTGAGGGAACGTGACAAGGAGTGAAGCAGAGTGGATTCCACATGTAAATTATGAATATTGGGATACCAGAGCCATAGAATAGTTTGGTTTGAAGAGACCTTTTCTCATTCCATCCCCTGCCATGGGCACGGACACCTTCCACTAGCCCAAGCAGCTCCTAGCCCTGCCCAACCTGACCTTGAACACTTCCAAAAAACCTCCCTTTTTCTAAAGAAACTCGTAATCTGGCGTTGTAGCAAACAGGATGTGGTAAAAAGAAAACCAGCTAAGGTGGTTAGGCTACGAGACAGCCTGTACTTCCCCAAGAGGCTTCTGCTGTGGAGGAAGCAGCTTCTGAAGGAACAGCCAGCTGGGCTGGGCTGCCAGCGCTGCCAGAGCACTCTTCTGGGCGCTTCTGTGAGCTCCATGTCCTCTGACTCACCCGGACATTCTTCGAGAGCTCTGGAGCATCACTCAGGGGGCAAACAGCAGTGCCAGCAGCAAGGGATGAGAGCAGCCTGTTTGCCTTCCCCGAGGGAAGGGATGCAAATAGGGGACAGACTTGTTTATGCAAATCTGACGGAGCCTCCGGGCCGTTTTCATCCCTGATGAGCTTCCTGCTCTTACAGCCCGATCCTAAAGGTTTTGGTTTCCAAGCCAGAGCTATCCCTGCGATTCCCTGCAGGTGCACACCTGGCAGGAAGGGAATTTGGGCCAACCTTTGGCGGTGGGGCCAGGAAAGCACTGACCCTAAAACGATTTTTAGGGCTCGCTAAGAATAAACACTCGCAGATGATGAGATCAGCACCATAATTAGACACATCCATAGGGAAACATCCACAGGAACGACTCCGCGCTGACATCACAGCCCTTGTATCAGACAGCTGATCAAAGCCATCTGAAAGGTTTACAGCTGAAAGGATACTGAAAAACAGAAAAGAAAAAAAACCCCACCGGTGACCTGGAGCTGTGAGAAAGAATTTAGGTCTGGGGAAAAAAAAAAAAAAAGAACGGTTCTCATCTAGAGCAGTTGCCAAGGAAAAACTGGGGAGCTCAGTGCAGTTTTATAGTCGGTGTGCAAAGATAATAAATGTAAAGCAGGGAGTGCTGGATGGCTCCTCAGCTGAGGAAAAAACAGCGATGATCCAGCAGAATTACTGGAGATCCAGGCTCCTGGAGACTCCACAGGAGCAGGAGGAGCCTCCCGTGGGTCCCCCCACCCCGGCACACCCAGGACCTGCCTCACCTGTGGTCTCACATCCCCCCCCAGACAAAGAGACAACGAGGAGAACAAAAAAGTGATTAGAGTTTTAATTACCTCCCCATACTTCTTCTCACAGCCCTCTGCAAAAACGCTTGCCTAAAACTGCAGGTACTTCACCGCAAGCAATTATGCTAATTAATGTCTGGAAACAGAGCTAATTGAATGGCAAAGAACACGCTAGAAAATGCAATCAAATTTAAATGAACAACCACAGTAAGGAAATACTGTATTTTCCAGCGTGATGCAAAGTCTGCTGTTAAAAACAGTCGTGTTTAGCTTTAATCTTTTTTTAATTCCATTCTAAATCCTATTTCAGCTTCAGAATTAACTGAAACTCCTGCACAGCAGCCACAGAACTGCTCCTCATTTCCAGGTAATCCAGGGCAAGTCCTGCTCTGGCTGTACCCGGGGAGAGGAGGAGGAAACATCTCCTCGGTGCACAGAAACCAAAATGTTAATGAAACTAGGCTCTAAAATTCCAGGTTTAATGGCAATTACCAACATGAGGAAAAAAAAAGAGAAAGATCTAATCCTTCCAAGGTTCCAGTTACCTAACTGTAATTGCTGTAACTTATCAAAATAACTGCAACAGTCCTCGCTGTAACAGGTAGTGAAAAGTATTCAATTACATAAATAGAAATATCCATTACATAGAAGATGGTCTGTTTGACTTCTCTTTTTATAGAGGGAAAAAAAAAAAAAAAAGGACTTCTTCATTTCACTGCCCCCAAAGAGACTCGGTTGAAGTCAGGCTGTGTTTGGTTGCTTAAAATTCCGCTTATTTTGCAACTGCCAGGCTACAGCAAAATATTAATGATTCAGCACAGGCACTGGAGCCGAAGCACACACTGAGGTGTCAGTACAAGAAAACAAGGTATCTGTACATTTACATGGCAAAAGTCTTGGCCACATTAAAAAGTCATGGTTTTAAGCACAAGCATGGACCACACTCCAATTGCTGAAACACTCTGAAAAGCTCCCCAAGACTTCCAATGGCCCTGAGACCCACTAATGACACTCTGAGACACGGGAACACCGATTATTTTAATCTGGCAATGCATAAAACTCCCACTCCAGTGAGCTGCACGCTGCCAGGCAAGCAGGAAGGTTTTGGGGTATTTCTGCTGCAGCCAGAAGGGAGGGCAGTGAAAACTCAACCAGCCCCAAGATGCCCCCATTGCACCACTTCTGGGAAAACAAGTCCTTTGTTCACTAGAGTTTCATTTCAGACAGGAATAAAACCACTGATCTCCTCCAGACTTCCCAGCCCATTCCCCATTTTCCAAGACAGGAGCAGCTGTGCCATCCCAGCCAACTCACTCCTCAAATCTGTTGGACAAAGATCCCTCACGAAATCCACTCCCTGCTTTATTACCCACACTACCACTAAAATCTAAAATTTTATTCATATCAAGCTTTTCTAGTCTTTTTTTTCACTGACACATTAAAGCTCTGGAAAACGGACTAACCTCATCATCTCTGCAACAGCTTTTCTGGTTTTGAATCATGTTCAACCTCACTTCTCCCTTCCACTGCCCACATCACACCCTATTTCAATACTTCCCTGTAGGTCAGATTTAACAGACAGCTCAGCAAGGTCTGCACTCATTCCTGGGCTCTTCCCAGCAGGTCCGTGTATATTTTTTTTTAATCCACTGCCAGGATGGACACAACATTCTGCCAGAAGAGGATTATTTCACATGCCTCACTAGCTACAACACTGATTTTATATTTAGTCGTGCGATCCAGCTGAGCCAACAGAGGCCAGGGCTGGCTGTCCCAGCCAAGTCCCTGCCCTGAGGGTCCCCAGGCTGTGCCTGTGTGATTGCTCTGGCACAGGTGGAGAGGAAGGACACTGCTGGATTTCCCTGGGAGCTTTACATTTTCCCCCTCCCCTGGTTTATGGAGTTTTTGTCCTTGTCCTCGGTGTGTCACAGCAGAGCACAGAGGCTCCTCACTGCAGCACTCAGTTAATTGGACACTGATTCCAGGGAATGTTCCCATTCCCTGGGTCCACCTTTCCATAGAACACTGATTAACTGCTCCACAAGTCCATTTTCCCAGCAGTTTCAGCCCCAGCACACAGCAGTTTCACCCAGGCTACATCCCCCTGTGTTGTGAGCAAGAGCACCATGTCAGAGGGTCAAGACAACACATCTGGGGCTTTTTCTCCTGCTCCCTTATCAACAGGCTCATAACCTCTGCAAAGGAAAAAAAATGTTTAACTGATGTGACACATTACATTGTTGACAAGCCCATAGCAAGTAATATAATTTTGTCCTCGATGTTTCCAAATAATTTAATTATTTTCCCTGTAGTTTTCCAGGCCCCGAATTTGACAGATTGCCTTGCCTCATCTTCTTCCCTTCCACAACATTTCATCTTCTTGAAGACCTTTGTTTCACTGAGTCCTGTCCACCCTCCAGTGTTCTTCAGACAATCTACAGCACCGACCTCTCGGCAGGCACCACAGAGAAATGTAAAAACCAATCTGACCTCGAAAATATCTACAAGAGCAGCATTTTATTGAGACACGACTTACCAATTCTCTGATGAAAGATCTTGTCGAAGGTTAATTCACCCCTTTCCTCGAGGTATTTCTGCATAACACTGCGGATACTGAAAGAAAAAGAACAGAGGAGGGAAAAAAAGAGGCGTTAGGAAATTGCTTTCTTTAAACCTTTGAAGAAAAGTCAGGTGGAGCCCTGTCTGGCCTCGGGGGAGCTGATCCCTGGGGTCACTTCCCAGGGGACACCTGGTGACTTTATTCCTGTCTCAGGTTTAGCTTTGCAGAGTGAAGTAACTGCACAAGTCACCCCGAGCTGCCTGGGATCAGCCACACAAGGAGCCCACAGCAGCTCCATTAGGCCCCGCTTGGCTGCAGTGCACTTAACATCTACTTTGCCTAATTTATAATGGCACAATCACTCACTTAAACCACATTAACAAAGATTTCCTTTATTTGTCAAGCAACCTCAATATTCATTGTAATATAATGCCTATAAAAATTTCATACGGGCAACAATACAAGTACATAAATCTTAAAATCAATGCGGCGGTGCTGGGCCTTGGTAAAGCAGCTCTATTGTTGCAGTGTCGAGTCAAAATTCCACCAGACTTTCTCTGTTTCCAATTTTAAAATCGATAATTTCCATACATGCAATTTATTACTCTAATTATATTACTTATTGTTATAATAGTACTATTTATTATCATAAAAATAACCTTGAACAAAGTACTCGTGGCCTACACAAGGCCATTAAATATCACTCGTATTTCTGCAGTAGCAAGACTGAGCAGCTAAGCCTTGCTGACCTCAGGGACATCCCCTCTCATGTGCTCACAGGATCTTAAAATCCAGAATTCCAGCATCACCCCATCATTAAAATCCCGAGAAGCCTCCCAAACACTGACAAACATCTCCTCCATGGAGGGAGAAAAGTATCCACACTCATCCTCAGAGGAGGGCCTGAGGCACGAAATCTGAATGACTTGAGCAGAAAAAAGGCTGCAATAAAGCCAAGGGCTTTGCTGGAAGGCCCTAAACTCCCATGTAGGAAAATATCCTATTAATAGTTTTCTGTGTATCTCCAAGTCCCACATGGAACAAGGGTCTCTGAACACTGCGATCCAAAGCAAGAGCTCTGGAGGCCAACCACCACATCAAGTCAGACAAGAACTGGGAGGGCTGAACGCTGTTAATCAGATTTGAGATTATAAATTATTCAGTGACGAACTTGCTGTTTATTTGTTCATTAAGAACTGGGTCTGCCCTCTGTGTATTTTAACAATCTAAACAAAATACCGATTTTAAATTAAGAGGGAGCAGTAAATAAGGGATCGTGGAATCACAGAATGGTTTGGATTGGAAGGGATATTAAAGAACACCTTGTTCCACTCCCTGCCATGGGCTGGGACACCTTCCACTATCCCAGGTTGCTCCAAGCCCCATCCAACCTGGCCTTGGACACTTCCAGGGATTCAGGGGCAGCCACAGCTTCTCTTGCCAGCACCTCCCCACCCTCACAGGGAACAATTTCTTCCAAAATCCAACCCAGATCTTTCACCAACCAGACCTTCCCCTGTTCCCTCTGTGTTTACAGAGGCTCCACTGGAGATGAACAATCCTGGCAGGAGTTCCCAGAGCCCACAGCTCCCCCTCCTCCCCGAGCCCCTCGGCGCTGCCATCACCCCCCGGCACTGTCCCGTTCCCACTGACCACCAGACCAGCAGTAACAGAATAAGCCCTTTTTTCATAATAATGACATCAAGAAAGCTTTCCTCTGCTCCAAAGAGTGCGCTGCAAGAAATTGCATCAACAGATCTTCCGTCTAGACAATGGGAGAAGATAATGAAAATTTAACGTGTGACTGAAGCGCCCAGGAAAACAGCGATTGTGTAAGGAGCAAACCTCTCCAGCACCTCCTCCTCCTCCTCTGCCGACATCCCGTACTTCTGGTCTGATGGATAACGTCAAAGGAACAAAATGTCTTTTGCAGCCACAGAAACTGAACAAATCTGTAAAATGATCACAGGCTACAGGAGCCCGCGCTGCATTCTAGCTCCTCAACACTTGCACTCCTTTGAAATCATTGCTACTTATCCACAGGAATAAATAGGAATAAATTACATGGAGTGGATTATGACTATCCAGAATAATCACCTCGTAATTCTCACATGGAAGTTACAGGTAGAAATCCTCTGGAGTTCAAAGAATTGAAGCAGAGTCCACGTGGCCTTCAGAAGGACGGAAAATTTTAAAATGGGGCTTTGCACATTCCACAAACAGGAAGAAAGGTTCCCTCTCTGCTTTAGTCTATTGACTCATTAGTTGCCCTACACGTAAACAATCTGGGATTAAAAGCTGCATTTCACAGAAACACAGCCATTTCTGAAAAGCTTTCCCTGGCCAGAGATGCCATCAGCACAAACCACGCGCTAATGCAAGAAGTGGCCGTTTCTGCACGAGTTCATCTCAGTTCACAGCATGATCCACCTTAACGGCAGCACTCACAAGGAGCAGAAACAAAAGTTGGCTAAAAACAAAACCCAGGCAGGCTTCAGAAACAAAAGCACATCCAACTGGACTGCAGCAAAACCTTTTGCTCGTGTATTTTTTTTTTCATTTCAAAGAGGAAGAAAACAGCGAACAACAAAAAATCCAGGACCACTCCATTTACTATCCACATACCACGAGTAAACTGAAGTATGTTTAGGGGAAGTCAAAATCAGGCCTAAAATTTGGTGAGAAACAGCTTGGATCCTGGGCATCGCTTTCTGGACATCTTTATCTTCACTGAAAGGGTGGTCAAGCACTGGAAGGGGCTGCCCAGGACATGGTGGAGACTGCACTCCTGGAAGTGTCCAAGGAACATCTGGACATGGCACTCAGAGCTCTGGGCTGGGTGACAAGGCGGGGATCAGGCACAGGTTGAACTCGATGGTCCTGGAGGGCTTTTCCAAGCTCAGTGATTCTGGGATTCTGTGACTGCTGGTTTAACTGGGAGCACAGGGAAGCCCTTTGCCACCAGCCCCAGGGAGATGCCCAGCAGTGCCTGCACGTGGGCAGCTGGGTGCCCTTGCACTTCTGAGGTCCCCTGGGTGAAGCTGCCCTCAAAGAAGGAGCTGAACAAACATCCCAGGCCTGCAGAGCAGGTTGGAGCACATTGCCTGCCCCAAGAAGGCAGAAGATGACTTATCTGCATCTTCATCAACTCTGTGAGCAGCACAGGTTGCTCCAACCTGGTCAGCTCCTCCTTCTGCCTAGAAAAGGGATTTATTTCAAGCATGAGCTGAACAGTCAGAAAGAAGCTTCAAGCTGGAGCTATAGTTACTCCAGCTTTGATCAAAGAAACCTGCTGAAAGGCAGCCTTCAAGGTTAAACTCCATTCTGGAATTAAACAGCTCTCACTGTCTGTGAGCAGCCTGGCAGGGCACAGGCAGCAGCCGCAGTGCCAAGGTCGGCACAGGCAGAAAATGTCTACTTGAAAACACGTCTGAAAAGCTAAGAACAAAACACATCGTGTCCTCTCTCACACAGAAAAGGCACGTAAGGCAAGAGCATCCACGATCCTCCCTCTCAGACGAGTTCCAGCAGGAGCAGCAAACCAGAAGGAGCCTTGGAGAGGAGCTCAGCCAAAGGCAGGACTTGTCCTTGGCTGCAGCACTGGACAACAACAGCCACTCCTGCTGCTCCCCCGGAACACAGCAGGGACAGGACTCCAAGGAGAAGCAATGCCAAGCAGGAGAAATGAAACTTCTGCTGGGTGTCTGAGTGTGTGTGCCCAAGGGTGCCCACTGGAACTGAGGAACCATCCACAGGGCAGCCAGAGCACAACCCCAATGGATGTGGGAACATGCCCAAAGCAGGATTTGCAGAGGACAGGAAAACAAACAGCACTCGTTTGATACTTCCAAGAAAGATGGAGAGGGACTTTTTCCAAGAGCATGTAGTAACAGGACAAGGGGGAATGATTTCAAACTGGCAAAGAGGAGGTTTAAATTAGATATTAGGAAATATTTCTTCACTGTGAGAGTGGAGAGGCCCCGGCATAGGTTGCCCAGAGAAGCTGCAGCTGTCCCATCCCTGGAAGTGTCCAAGGCCAAGCTGGAGAGGGCTTGGAGCAACCTGGGATAGTAGAAGGTGTCCCTGCCCATGGCAGGGGGTGGAACTGGATGGGCTTTAAAGTCCTTTCCACCCAAACTATTCCGCAATTCTGTAAAAGTTCTGCTATTCATTTCACACAGATCTTGTCCCTGAAGTTCTTCTGAAGCAACTCACGCCACAGCAAAGGAAAGGGCACAGAATGAGGCAATGGGGTGTATCCATATACACAATACTCCTGCTATTGGAACTAGGTCAAGAAGCTCCTTACTACTGGCCTTCCTACTACAGGATCTTAAAGGAGCTTTGAATTATTTATCCTCAGAGCAGATGATATTTCTTGTAAATCAATAAGTGTTCAGATTTGTGGGATGTTATCTGGTGTACAGGTGCTCGCATGCACACCACAGCCTGGGAAAACAATGGCCAGCATTAAAGAACCTGCATTAAAAATGAGCAGTTCCAGTCATCAATATATTCTCCAATAGGCTGAAACAGAAACAGGAGAACAGAAAAACAAAGTAAGAATGAAACAGCAGCTTCAAAGAGAATGAGGAGAGCTTACTTCAGGATTTAACTCTATCAACATTTCCTGTATTGTCAAGAGCAGGTCATAAACTTTATCTGCTCAGACCCCCAGTCTGTATAAAATAAAGCTGGATTTATTTTTTCCCTCCTCTTTGTCATTAGAGCAGGCATCATCCCTCTTCCACATGTGGCTCCTGCATCCAACAGCACACTAAGTTCCTGATGGCTCCTGGCACGTTCAAATTAATAATTATTTCAAGAAACTGCCGGATATTCATCAACTCCATGGCCAGTGCTTTGACTGCCAAGGTTTAGCAGTGCCTGTCCACTGTCTGCACTCCCGAAATCCCATCTCTGCATCACAGCCACCTTCATTTATTCCTGTGTCAGGGGTAATAAACACTGAACACCCACAAACCACCGAGCCCGTTTCATCCTCCTCCTCTCAGATTGCACTCAGCTCAAAGTTCAGCAGAAGTCAAGACTTCTCCAAATGACTCGGCTCTCAGTGTTGTAAAAGCTGCTTCACACGTGGTCCCTGCAGTTCCAGCAGTCCACGGGGCAAATTCCCAGCACAGGAAGGCAGAAAAGATCACTGCACCATCTAAACTGATGTATTTATCTCTTCCTTGTAAACACACAGAGTCACACTCAATCTTGACGGCCTTTCCCAATGCAAATCCTTCTGTGAGTCAGTTATTAATTAGTGCGCGTGCTGGGCCTCCTCAGCCGGCAAAGCAACGAGTGACCCCAAACTTTGATTTCTCTCCATAAACCCATCGCACCGCAGGCACATCCCACCCCCACGGCACTCTGCCATTCCCTGGCCCAACTTCACCCATTCCTGCCCCATTTTGTGCCTTCACGCCCCCCTGAAGTTCACACCGAGCGGCTGCCAAGCCGTTTCACAGCAGTGAAATAATGCTCTTAGAACTGTCGTGAGTGATTAGCAACATATTTCACCCCAGAGCCCTGTGGGATGGAAGGGATTAGAGCTCAGCAACACCTGCCCACACCCCCCTCCCCTCCCCGCATCAGCAGCTTCACTTATGCAAATTATTTTAATGGAGAAAGTTTACGAGGAGGGAGCCAGAAGCGAGAGAGCTGCGTAGCTCCGACTTCACAAAAAACGCCAGCCCCAAGATCCTTGAGGCATTATCAGCGCTGAAATCTGAAACTAATATAAAAGCTTCTAAGTACATGAATTTTTCAGGAATAATTACACCAAATTGCAGTGTCAAGGACTTGCCCTTCCACCAGATTGCTGCTGCTGAGAAATTACAAGAAAGGGAAATCAGAGCAAAATCACATCTCCTCGCTCTGACTGCAATTAAGGCGTTCGCCAATCATAAATTACTTTTTTTTTTAAACAAACACAAAATTACTGAAGACGTGCCAATTTTTTCTAATCTTTCTCAATCTCAAATGTTTAGAACTTTCTTTGCAAGTAGCAAGTATAAACCTTGACTGAGAGACCAAGAACTACAGCCAACACTGACAAACGCCTCTGATTTATTTATTCATTTAGAGGCTCAGGATGCAATTTTACAGAGATTTTAAATGTTTATTTCCACTGTCCAAATCCATCACGAAGTTGCTAAAATTGGACCAAAGATCTTGCCCCAAAGGCCTCTGAATTGAAAGCATGACAGGGTCAACAAGCACAATTCAAAGCACTGGCAGAATGGCCCAGAGCCACCACAGCCGAAAGTGGGTTGTTTTTTTTCCTCTTTGTACAAGTGCATTTAAAAGGTTTAGCAATGCAAGATTGATCAAAAGTGAAAACTGGGATGAAATATTTGGCCTAAGAATCAGATCTTTCAAAGCTCTTTCAAACAACAAGTTAAAACTACAGGAATGTTCCTGTGTTTTTGAACAATTAGGAAAATCTTGGGTAAGAAAAACAAACATCAAAACCCCTAATAAAAAAAAATCAAAAAAATCAGAGGACTGATGCACAACACAGATTTGCTTCAGACATCAAAATGAACAGAAGAGGATAGAGGAGAAACGGAGAAGCCAGACTGGAGACTGGAAAACAACGGCAAATGATGAGAAGGCTCAAAAAGGAATGTCACCACAAAGCTGTGTCCCACTCCCATGGCTGTCCCAGCCATCCCTACTTGAAAAATCAAGAGTAAAACACCCACAAAAAATCCTACAATTTGTCTTCTTTTAATTGAGTTATGGGATTGTTTAATTTAGGTTGGAAAAGCCCTCAGAGACCGTAAAGACCAACTATTCCTGCAGCAACGCCAAGGCCACCACTGACCCATGCCCCCCAGAGCCACATCCACACGGCTTTTAAATCCCTGCAGGGATGGAGACTCCAGGACTGCCCTGGGCAGCCTGTGCCAGAGCTGGACAGCCCCTTCCCTGAAGGAATTTTCATTAATATCCACCTAAACCTCCCCGGATGCCTCACCATTTCCTCTGGGTGTCAACTGGATCTAACTCCATTCACTGCCATCCTCCGGACCCGCCACCCCACCGAAATCTCCGTTTCACAGAGCTGGTTTTCCCTGCTGAAATTGAGGCAGAAACACAACGAAGGGCAGAACAACACCACAAACAGCAGCAGCCAAGCCACATCCCCGGAGCTGTCACACTGAGGATCATTCCCTGCTCGGCCCCTCGGGACAGGGGTGTCTTCCTCCAAGGTCTGAAGCACCGAGTGTTTCACTGGGCTCCCCGGAGCTTTTTAATTTCCCGGGAGGATGCAGAAGCCTCCGGGAGCTCTTTCCTCATGTGCACCTTGAGCAGAGGTAGAACTCCCCCGAGCACCCAGCAATTCCCAGCTCCCACGCCGGGATCCTGGTGAGGCTGCAGGAGCTGGGAGTGCGGCTGGTGCCCGTCTGCCGTCACACATCCCAGGCTCGATCCCTAAGGATGGCTTTGATCTGCACAGCTCCACCAGATCCCGAGAAATCCGCCCTTTCCCCGGCTCCTTCCTCAATAGGACATGACACGTGCTGACAGGACAAATTCCTGGCATGCTGGAAGAGGGCTGAAGGGCTCTATGATCCTTCAAACACTTTCAAAAAATGTTAATTTATTTCTGCAAGGCTTATTTATATAGGTGTTCAGTCAGTATTGGAATGACTTTTTTTTAAATAAGTACGGAGTGAAGCTCCTGTGGGAAACAGCTGTATTTTCTAAGCTAGAAACTGCTGCTTTTGCACCCATTTAGTTCAATTAAATTCTGTTGTTTGATTTATGCACCTGGACCTGACGGCTCCTGATAGGCTTTTTACTAATTTTATTAATTATCAACAAAATAAAGCTGTTATTGATAAGAAGATTAAACCAGGCCATTCCACATGATTTCACCAGAACAGAAACCAAGGGCTGCACACACACTTGTGTCCTGATGCTATAGTCCTAGTGGAAATGGCTGAAACCATTTCAAACAGGAAGGTCTGGGCACTGAAAAGCCATCAGCTATAAAAGGAATAAGAGCTATAAAGTCCATTAATTTTTGCTGAAAAAACATCTGGCAGTTCCCAAAGCACCTGCAGCCCACCTGCACCAGGCACCGGATCAAAGGAGTGCTTCACACCGGTAACACAACATCACATTTCGGAAGCTTTCCCCAAAAACACATCCATCATCCCTCTGTTTTTAGCACAGGAACAGAAGGCTGGTCTCCCCCCAGATCACCGTGATTTACCTTTTTTCTTATTTAAGGTAATGACGCCCGAGGGAAGGTCCATGCTGCAAAACACACCCTGCAATCCGACAGCACCCCCGGGGAGAAGTAATTGGAGCATCTCTCTGAAGGCCAGAGCTCTCCTTCCTGTGCCCAGAGATGCTCCAAGCACCAGATGCTCAGGAGCTGAGACAGTCGAGGGCCTCCACTGAGGCTCAGAAAACTCAGCTTCAACTCCTGCACCTGCCCAAGGTGCTGCATGTGAACAAAGGTACATCAGGTGTTTTCTAACTGGCTCCTGATCTGTACAACACAGACAATAACAAGCTGTCCTTCATCCAGACTCTCATTCCTTGTCTCTCAAAGCTCTGCAAAGGACTTTCATCCTCCTGGGCTCTCCTGTAGAGGCCTGTTTGTTATCAGGGTATGGGACAGTGCAGGGACAGTAAAAACTGAATTCCTGAGAGACAGAGAGCACCCAAACACAGCCAAGAGCAGCACCCACAGCAAGCAGGAGCCCTCCCACACGGCCTCCCACACTGACAGGCCATAATCCATCCCCAGGCATGCCTTCTTCCCAAGAAAGTGCTGTAGTACAAAGCTGGCTTGAGACAAAACCAAGTCCACGTTGTTAGCAGCCCCAGCATTCCGCATGCACACCCAAGTATTGTGAGAGAGCTGTTCCTTACTGCCCTCACAACCACACGCTTCTGCTGACAGCAAAGCAGGGAGGTTGAACTTCCAATCAAAATTTCACTATTCTGTCTCACCCTGAGCTAATCCACCAAAAAACACGAGCGTTCAGCCTTTCTTGTACTGTTAGCTCAGAAAAAAGCAAGTCTTTCCCCTTCCTCAAAGAGTTCCCAATGAACCCTCACACATGCCTTTTCACACTAGCAGTGCTAGATAGCAAAATAAGCTTTGGTTTACTCATTGAAGCCTCAGATTTTGGACATCAGGAAGAATTTCTTCATGGAAAGGGCTGGCGGGTATTTATTGGAAGGGGCTGCCCAGGAAGGTGCCCAAAACTGAACAGTTTTCTTGCAGCAATAAAGCAGCACCTAGAGAGACACAGAGGGCTGACACGGGCGGAATAGCAACAAAAATGAAAATTACACAAGCAATTGTCAGGAAAATTTTCCCAGAGACAGCACGGTAAATGAATAAACACAGCACGGAGGCGTTAAACAACGCCAGGGAAAACACCACCAGAGTCACCCAGACTGACAGCAGAGATGGCAACGTGAGCCTGCAACGCGGAGATTTACTAAAGTTTCACAAGGTGCAAGAACTCCCTGAAGGCCAGCTCAAAGAAAGAACTGAAATCCGCAGAAAGAGCAAAGTAAGAGCACAGGATTACAAAATCAGAAATAAGAGAGAACAGAGCAATGATGCTTTACCCTGAGCAGGAGACATCGCTTGGATTTCAACAATATTCAGCACCAACAGAGGAGGGAAAGAAATCACAAACAGCTCAGGATAGAGTTGGGAAGGCAAATTAACCTCTGTGTTTTTAACAACCCCCAATGAGAGTTTTAAGAAGCCAGTTTGAACACTGGGTAACAAAGCAAAGGGCACACCAACCACCCTGCAAGGAGCAGCTGGGTACCAGGGGCCAAAATTCACCTCTACAAGTGAAGTGAAGATGGGATGATAACTGAGGAAAAATGTTATGTTAAAAGCATGAGATCTTCAAGAAAAAAGTGACCGCAACATGCTCCCTTTTCCCCCAGCAGAACAAGATTCAGGGGAACACAGCAGACCAAAGAAAAAGATTGGGAGAAAAATCAGAATTAACTTGAAACAGAGGTAATTAGTGAAAGCAGGTTAGAAAAGCAGAGATGAGAAATATCTACAGCCTCAGGGAGAGCAGCATGGACAGATGGATGCTGTGTTTTGTTACCATGCCCGTGGTATTTGTATACCAAAAGCACCCAAAGCTTACGTGATGTTTATAGTAAGAAAGGTTTAATGTCAACTTTCCAGGGGCGCACACAAGAGGCTTCTGCAAGCCCTAAGCCCTCTCTCATTTGTTACCTGATTTCTTGGACCATTTTTCTCAGCTTCACATTACGCAAGTCCTTTACTCAAACCAGAACAAGCCGCTGGCAAATAAAAACAGCTGTTCTATAGTGCTCCTCCACTCCCTTTGACCAAAATTAGGGAAATGTAAAATTTAAGTGGAAAAGTAAAAAAACCTCAGCAGCCTGCTGAATAGCCAAAAAAAATCAGAGCGCAGTTAATTTACCCCTTTCCCACCAAAACTTAAGATATTTGAGAGCAATATTCAATAAGGTTTAGATTTTCATATTTGCAGAATAAGATTTAGGTTTCATATTTGCTCATATTTCCACAGGGCTGACTTCCCTCACATTCCAGGCCTGACTTCAGCAGGATATTCTGCCTCTGACAGCCTTTCTGCCCACCCATGTGAATCTCCCTGAAAAACAGGCTTTTAGGAAACAATGTACAACAGAAAGATACCACAGCTCTCACAGCTCTTGGCAAGGCTCTTCGGAGCGAAAGGAGGAAATGCAGAAGGGAAGGAAAAGCAGATGACAGAGGATGGAAGAAGGGTTGTTTTGTTTTGGTGCTTAAAAAAAAACCAAAAACACACTAATCCTCTTCCTTAGGCACTCCCGGCTCATTAGTGTTTTCTGTCCTTCCTCCCCAAACTGCCATATTTAACGATTTCGGGACAAAACCAGTCTGAGGATAATTCACAAAAACTCAGCAATAATCAGCCCTACGGCCAATAAACTCTTCACCCTCATAGTTTATTTGCTGCTAAGCCTTGGCCTGCAGCCTTGGAATTCATTCTGCCGGTACTACAGCTATTTCCTTGTAAACAGGAAGCCCCCTCAAATTTGCATTACAGTAAACTCATTTGCTTCATTTAGCCTCAGCCTCATCTGGGAAAGATAAAAGGGTGCCGACAGGTGTACTGGGCTCCAGCAAAGAAACAAGGGGTAAAAGCTTTGTAATATTTCAAGAGGAGCTAATGGCAGCGAACAGGACCCATCCCTGGGCTGTGGTTGCCCACCAGAGGTAAATCAACACGTACCTGTGAGCAGAGCGCTGCAATAATGCACGGCCATTTATTCTCAAGCGTGGATGTGATATTCCAGTGACCTTCCTGCTCTCTGTCCCAGTGACAGCCAGGACGGATGGCGGGGATGGCTGCACACCCAACGCTACGGAGCCGAGCTCCTGCTCCTCCAAGGAGCTGCTCACAAGCACAGAAATAATGAATATCTGGAAAAAT
Organism: Cyanoderma ruficeps; assembly: GCA_008694505.1. Classification (NCBI taxonomy): domain Eukaryota; kingdom Metazoa; phylum Chordata; class Aves; order Passeriformes; family Timaliidae; genus Cyanoderma; species Cyanoderma ruficeps. The sequence goes on along the minus strand of VZDJ01000174.1, from coordinate 4,438,162 downwards.
TGTTTGATTTCAAACAAGAGAGGACTCTGTGTGTTGTATTTTTTTACTGTTACTATATCAACCTGCCTTTAACCAGCCGATTTATGTCATTTTAAATGAATCACTTTGCCAGCGATACAGAATATTTCAGTATACCCGGCACACCACGTCTGCTCTAATGAGAGGGATCAGAAAAACCAGCCAGAAGCCAGCACAAAGATATCTGACACCAGAATAACGGTCACAGTTTCCTACTGTATGAGGAAATCCCTGTTTTCTGTTAGAAGCTGAGAGGTTCAGTCATTTCGGGCACCCTAGAGCCGTTTGTGGTCCCGGGCTGAGGTAAGTCCCTGCTCTCAGTCATGTCCGTGCTTCCTTCCGCTCCTGTGCCAAGGCCTGGCACGTCCCCGCGCCACAGCACCACACAGAGCCCCAAACCTCTCCCCCCTGAAGGCTTCTCACCCCGGGCAGAGCCCCACAGGCCAGGGAGGGCGGCCAGCCATGCCTCTGTAATATCTCATGCCAACAGGTTCTCCCACAGGCGGCCCAAGGAGCGAGGCGCTTTGGCCACCGATCCTTTCACCTTCCCTCCTCCTCTGCAAAACCTCCTCTGGCACCTGGCTGCTGTTCCCAAACACAGGTAAACCGTCTCTCCCAGCTCAAGGAAACCACCAAACAGCGGCACCACGTAAATCCTGGGCCAGGAGAGCAAAGCACAGCAGGTTCCTCAGGCCTCGTGCTGTGCTCGCTATGAGGCTCCCACCGCGCTGGGCGCGGGGGATGTCAGGGCAGGCAGCAGCTTTGAGCCTTTCCACAAGCACCAACTGCGCTGATATTTCTCATGGTGTTGGCAGGACTCCTCCTGCCCTGCAACCCTCCATGTCCCACCTTTCACCTGCCCACAAGGGTCACGACCCTGCTGGAAACAGGGAGCAGCACGGTGCACATCACCGAGGACAGCACTGACATCACCAGAGCACCCGAGACACATGAAGCCACCAGCATCCCCAGCAAAGCTGCACCTCGGGATAGCAGGGTGAAATTTCATGGATGTTGTACTGTTTCTGAAGTGTAAACACATACCAGGAGAAAAGCAAGCACCTTCATCTGTCCAGTAACACCATCATCAACCAGACCCTAAACACAACAGCCAAACTTCATCACCTGAGGTCTCACTGCTACTGCAACGGGAATAAACACAGGCTGGGCACCCTTCACCTTCCCCAGCTCTGCAGCCTCCCAGCATTCCAACAGAAAGGCAGGAAAACGAGTGAAGAAGTGGGAAGAGAGCTCCAGCGATCCCTGGCTCAGCAGACAGCTAGGCTAGGCCACCAGCAGGCTTCCAAACTGCCTACACATTCTGCAGTAAAATTTGGTTTAGATTTTTCCTGTTGCAGTATTTTGTTTGCTGGCTGCATCTTCATTTTTTATACATATACACACACACACACAGAGCCATGAAAAAAAAAGGAAAAGCTTAGTTTTAATTTCAGCAATAAATAAGCGACGCTCAGGTGATTTTGTAACAAACACACAACCACGGGAAAAAGCTGCTTTTGCAGAAGAAAAGCTGCTTTTAGCACCAAGCCCCGAGCAAACAACCTCGGCTGTGCCAGGGCACCCATCTGCTCCCGCGGTGGGACCGGGGAAGGTCGGGGCGATGGAGCCCAGACCTGCACCAGCACCTCTGCTCCGTGAGCTGCCTGCTAAGGGCAAGCTCCGGCCCCGTCCTCCTCCCGCATCCCCTGTCAAACCCCATGAAGCATCACCAAAAAATCGCTCTGCAGAGCGGCACGGCCAGAGCGGCTCGGTTCGGTGCCACCGACCGCTTTGGACGGAATTCCTCACCCGCCGGACGGAGCACCGGGCTGGGGATCCATAAACCCCCGAGCTACGGGGGGATCCGTCCCCGCAGGGACCGGCGTCCCCGCTTCACCGGCCAAGTTGTGCCAAATAAACACACGCATTCAACACATGCAGCACACCCAGCCCGGCCCCGAGCTCGCCAAGGCCAGACCCGGTGCCGGCGGAGGCCGCGGGAGCCGGGGCACGGCCGGACCGTTATGTCCGGCCCGGGGAGGGCGCCGGGGGCCGGGCCGGGGCCGCGGCGGGGCGGGCGGTACCTGGGCTCGGGCAGGGTGATCTTCTTGCTGGCCCTGGCCGCCGGGGTGCTCTTGCTCTTCTCCATCGCCATCAGGTAGCTGACATCGGCCAGCACCGCCTCCAGGTCCGCCATGTTCCCGCTCCGCCGCCGGGCTGCAGATGGAGGCTCCGCCGGGGCAGCCGCCCCCGGGGCGGGGGTTGGCGGCGGGCGGCGGGCGGCGGCGGCTCCGCCGGTGCGGCCGAGCGGCTCCCGGTGCGCGTGTGCGGAGCGCGGGGGGCCGCTCCCGCCTCCCGCCCTGCGCCCCGAGCGGGCGGGCAGGCGGGCGGCAGGAGGGACGGACGGACGGACGGACGGACGGACGGACGGCGCGGAGGGAGGGAGGGAGGGAGGCAGGCAGGCAGGGAAAGGAAGGAGGGAGCCCCCGCCGCGCCCCCCTCAGCGCCCGCCCGCCCCCGCCGGGCCCATGGCGGCGGCCGGTCCGCCCCCGCCGCTCGCAGCCTGCGCGGCCCCCGCGGCCCCGGGCCCGGCGCTCGGAGCGCGCGCGGCGGCCATGGGCGGGCGGACCGGGCTGCCCCGCGGCGCCGCCGAAAATCCGGACGTGGATCGGCGGCGGCCGGAGCGGGGACGGCACCCGCGGGGTTCCGCGGGCCCGGGGACGGCCGGGGGGTCCGTTCTGACAGGAGGCTCTGGCACAGGGTGCCCGGAGATGCCGTGGTTGTCCTATGCCTGGAAGTGTCCAACGCCAAGTTGGACGGGGCTTGGAGCAACCTGGGATAGTGGAAAGGTGTCCCTGCCCGCGGCAGGGGGTGGGATGGGAATTTAAGGTTCTTTCGACCCGAAGTGCTGTGGGATTCCATGGTTCCGCAAAAGGGGAACACCAAAGCTAACTCCAGCCCCGGAGCACTGGGCTGCCTGCAAGCCTCAGCACCCAGTTGGACGCATAAATTCAGAATTAATTTCCTCATAATTTATTAAAGCGCGTGCATAACGAAAACAGGATACAAATAAATGCATCTGTGTGACGCCCCATCGTTGCTCGTTGAACCACTTGCTGGCAAATAATGATGCAGAACAAGGCACCCAGGTGTCCTCGGGCTCTGAGCAGAGCTCCCTGCTCGTGTTCCTCCTTCAAGTAGTAGTAGCTCCTCTGCAGCCGAGCAGATATGCAGATTTCAAGTGCTTTCTTTTCTGAATTTCGTCAAATATGTCATAAATAATTGGCTCAATGAAAGGCTAAGTCAATGACAAGTCTGAAGTTTGAAACTCAGCGTGTTTTGAGTTCTTTTCAAGTGCCGCCACTCCTCCTGCCTACATCTTTATGAAAGTTAATGATCTGATTAAAGCGAGGTAGAGTATACAGCTGGGAGGATTTCTCCATGTGCCTCATTATGAACCGTCTGAGAACCTGCTTTTTGTTGAAAATGTTAATTTAAGCCATCACTTTCCACCGGAACAGATCCACTGGGGAAGGTTTCTCCTCCACCGGTGGCCCCAGAGCAAAGCTGAGGCTCAGAGTGTCCAAGCAAGTGTGGAAGGGAGTGGAGGAAGACGTGGGGCACATCCCTCCTGGAGGTTCAGGGTAAAATCTCTCACCAGCCCTGTTTGGAGGTTTCACTGATCCAAGCTACAACATGGAAAGGGGTATTTTTATCTCCTGTAATCCTCTGGGCTGGTTATGGTTCCCGTGGCTCCTGGGGCTCCCACTCCAAAGCTTCTTCCAGAGCCTCCACGTGGACTGTCCTTTTGCAGGGGTGTGATGGGAGAGAAAATTCCTCTCACCACATCCTCAGGCTGGTGATGTGACTGGGCACATGCCTTGTGCTGGCTCTTCCCAGGGGACTCCCCAATTTTGGCTCCTGCAGCCCCTCTGCCCAACTCTTGCTGGTATTTCCACGGGTTTCATTTCCCGGAACGCCGCTGTGCAGAACAGCAGCACACGGGGACGATCTCGGTGCTGACCTGAGGGTGTTGCTAAACACCCCAAGCAAACAGAAACCATCTCCTGGGTGAGGAGAGCCCTGTGTTTGCTCAGACATTTGGATGGCTTTACAGCGGTGGTGACAGCAAAAGCAGCCACCAAGATGCCCCTTTGGATTCCTAATGCTCTCCTATTTATTCCTGTGCCACGTTTTCACCGCTATTAGCTGGATATTATTGTTGTGTAGACGTCAGAGACATTCCTGGTGACAGTTTCTAGGAAGTGAGGTCTGGTGAGGGCCAAGTTAAGGAACTTGTTCTCTACTTTGTGCTTTGGGTGCTGGTCAGGCAGCCGCAGCAGCCACCAGGGTGGTGGTGGGTGATAGGCAAAGGTTTTTTTCTGCACTGCTGATTTCCCAAGTGTCACTGCAGTGCCAGAGGTGGTAGCACGTCCCCACAGCCACCCAGGCCCTGGCTGGGGAGGCAGGCCACGTCAGGCTATTCATGCTCACCTCTAGCAGTGTGTAAAGCACATGCATCCTTCAGTGTTATATTTGAAGGTCACTGGGACGGGTAATTTTTAATAACAGAGTGGAATCAAACCTGATTTTTTTCCCCGAAGTGAGCAGAACAGGCAGTGGAGCCTCCTCCTTTTCAAGGAAGTTCAATTCCCCAAGTGCAAGCCTGCAGCTTTCCTTAGCCTGTGCTGTGTCCCAGGCCGAGTGTTTGCATTGTTCCTGTGTTGTTTTGTGCCTCCTGTGTTGGGTTTGGTGTTCGTGAATGTTTATAAACAGTGCTCTGGGGATTCCCCCAGGTAAAGGAAACCCAGAATTAATCGATGCCAGGGTTAGGAGAGGTCAGAACACGATACACTCCGAATGCATTTAAGTATCTCCTGACATTTCTGTGGATGGTGATGGATGCTGCTCAATCAATTTGAATTTGTCTCGAGGCCTGGCTGGGCTGCAGGCTCTGCATCCACTGCAGAGCCAGGAAACCAACCTCCCCTCTGCTGCTCCTTCCTTCCGAGGAGCGAGTTCCTCCTACCATCTGTGTGAGATTGAAATGTTTAATTTTGCCCTGCTCTGCTTTCACAGCGTGACAGATGATATTACAGAGAGCTGTGAGGCTGTCGTGGATTTATTAGTGCGTCCCACACTGACACCATCCCATCAAGATAATGCTGCAACACATCACCCAGGACGGAGCCACTTCCGTCCTGTTGCCCTCCGAGCTGTGCCAAATCCCATATCAAATAAGATCTCTGCTCCATGCTGATGCCAACGACATCTCTCGAGGGGAATGTTCGCATAAAAGATCGTTAAATATTATTTTTAATACGATTTTTACTAATATTTCTGATACACTGCCAGAAATGCACACAGGTGGGGATTAAGGGCATTAAGGAGTGTTTAGCTCGGTTCCCTCCATGGGCTGCTGCTCTCTAGAGAGAGGACAAATTATTTGCTCTTCCTCGGCAGCACTGGCGGAGAGTAATTTATTGGTGATGGATCCCCACGGGAATCTGATTCTCTGTGGCTTGTTTATGGCGAGGTTATGTTTTGCTGCAGTTCTGGCTGTACTTTTGGGGTGCCTGACTGAAGGGGAGAGGGCAGAACCCGCTTTCCCCATGCTCACCCCGATGTTCCCAAGGAGCTCTGAGCACAGGGTTACCTGGAGGGGAGGCAGCTCCTGCTTCATGAGGGTGTGTGAGGATTCATCAGGCAGCAATGCTGCGGTGCCTGGAGGCCAGTAGGACGGGGAGAAATACAAACCATTCCTGGGAAAAGCAGGACAGTGCCAGCACTCCCCGTCCCACAGCCTCACCACTCCCACGGCTTTAGCCCAGCATCCCTAAAAAAACAGCCTTACTCCATCCCCTCTGCCTGTCACATCCTGCACTCTGCCAGGCCTTAGGGTGGCTGTGGCCCCTGTCCCCTCCAGGGGCACGTCCATGCCGGTCCCACAGGCGTTCATTCCTCTGCAGCATCTGCACCCAGCCTGGGGTTGCATCCCGTCTCCTCAGTGCTGCTCTAATAAGTGGGGAGAGGCAATGTGGAAAACAAATAGAGTAATTAATGGCCACGGCTGCCGCTGCTGCTTTCATTCACTGTCTGTTCCAGGAAGGAGCAGTTTTACAGAAGGCAGTCTCTGCCCTCGCAATGCCCTTGCATTTGGCTTCCCAAATCCCAGGGTCGGGGGAGTTCCACAGGTCTGGCCTCCTGGAGAAGCAGGGTGGCTCCTCTGCATCCCTGTGGATCCCTCCAGCTTGCTCCTGAATCCTCTTAACAAAGGCACTTCAGCCACCTCAGCCAGGTAAAGCCTCAGTGTAGCTTATCATCATCATGTTCCCTTTTGCAAATAGCTGACACGATGAGGAGGTTGAGTTTTAATTAGGAAACAAGTGGCAATTCAATTCTCAAAAAATATTATTCACCATCAAACATTTGTACTGGCATAGTCAGACTAGCAATAATTATGTCCTCTGGGGGCAGAGATAAGAGCAGAGTTGAAAGTCATGCAACATCTATAAAGCCTTGCATGAGAAAACACAGGCACGAGAAGACCGGGGCCTCCCTTTCGCAATTGCATCACACCATCCCTCTCACCCTGTAATAAAAATACCTTACTGACATTTTCCTCTGCACATTTTCTTCCCCTGACATGGCACACAGCAATGTCCTGGTGCTGCCTCCCAGCCCAGGCTGTGCCTTGCCAGCTGCAGCCTGGAGCCCTCACTGTGATCCCTCGGTGGCACACACAGGGACGTGGGGACATCGCTGGTGGCACAGCTTCCCTCCCTCCCTCCAGCACACGGATAAATAAAGAAGCATCACCCCCTCACCTGGCCAGAGCAAGCTTTAAAAGCACAGGAGCAGCATCAGGACAAAGTTGGGTCACAGAGCCAGCATTGCCACACCAAAACCATCCCAGGTGGCTCGTGGACACGGGGGTGACACTGGAGGGAGATGAAATACCCGCTGCAGAAGGGAGAGCCAGGGGTCTGCATTAACACCCAGCCCTGGTTCTGCTCCTAAAGCAGCATCACCTGGCACATCCCCACTGCACCCGCCCCGGGCTCCTCTGCAGGAGCTCTCAGGGGCAGGAGGGGCAGGGAAGTTGGAGCCATTTTCACATGTGAATCTCCCCCTGTGGTGTTTTTTTACAGCTCAGTCACGACATGGAGATGGATCTCGCTCAGTCCTTGCTGCAGGGGCTCATTCCAGCCCTGACCATGGTGGTTAGACGGGCCTGAGAAACAGGGGCAGTGGGGCACTGACCCTCACAGACCCCCCCTCCTCAGGTCACCTTCCCCATGTCCCCCAGCCTGTGACATCCCATGCCCAGCTCAGAACTGACCCGTCTTCAAGAGCTCCCTGATTTAAAACAATAGAGTGTGTTGTTACAAGCTAAAGCAAATAAACCTCATGAGAACTGGAACAGCAAATGTCTCAAAGCCCCACAGAGTGTCAAAGTGTCCCTGTTCAGCACTGTGGTGCCATCAGACACTGCAGGAGCATTTTCCCTGCGCAGATTGATCGGACAAACAGATGTCAAGAGGGACCCATTGAGCATTCGCTGTTCCACAGGCTGGCTTGAATGTAACTTGATAGAGAGGAAAAAAAAAATCAATAATTGCCTAATTTGGCTATAAATTCTGAGGGACAGAAGGAGAAAAACCAACAACTGTGCAGATACTGAAATGGCAGAAGGTAATTCAGATTCTGTCACGGCATCTATGGAAGGTGAATTGTGCAGTGCTGGGAACGAGAGCCTTCCTCTCCCGGGAGGTTCTGCTGCCCCTCACAAGGGGTGACCAGGACAGGGTCAGTGCTGGAGGTGCTGGGAGGGCTCAGAGCTCACTCCAGCCACAGCAGTCCCAAACCAGGCACAGTGGGAAGGGGTCAGCAGCCAGAGGGTGCGGGGCTGAAATCCCCCCAGAGCACCAGAGAGGCTGTCTCTGCTCCTTGGAAACAAGTCTGGTTGTGTGGGAAATGCTTTCTAGTTATTTCTCTTCCCTGGCTCTTTGTGCTCCGAGCCTGTTTACACACAAATTGGCATTTGCTGCCCTGGCTGATCATTCACCCGGATCCGATCTCGCCCGTCTGGTCTCAGCACTGGCCCATGGTGCCTGATGTCACCGCAGACAGGGGCAGTGACAGCTGAAAGGGGCAGCACGGGCTGCTCGTCCACCTTGGCTGCCTGGCCCCAGAGCACCCCGGAGCTGCTGGTCCAGCCCTCACACAGGCAGACCCGGCAGAAACATGGGAATGCACTGCCGGCTCGGGAGCGAAATGGCACGGGGTTTATTTGTACTTCTGTCACATCAAAGGGGCCCTTGTTTGAATTCTTCTGCCTTTAGCCTGGAGAAGAAGAAGGGGAAAGATTGGGTCCTATTAATAGCCTTGCATCCCACAAGATCCGAGCCGCGCAAGAAGCCATGAAAGACTGCGGCATCTGATTCCCTGAATAAATGAGGTAATTTAGGAAGAAGTGCATGCTCAGCAGCCTTCATTACTGCCTTCTGCAGCTCGGTGGGAGATGACAGTGACAACTCACTTCGGTACCAGAACCACCCAGGTCCCAGAGGAGCTGTGCTGTGCTCAAAAGCATGGGAAGGGGTGCTGGGTGCCGCCTCTCACACAGAATTCCTGATGCTTCTGCAAAAATCTCTGGGACTGGCACAGAACGAGTGGAAGGAGCACCCCAGCAAGCTGAAGGGCCAGCAAAGGAGGAGCAGAGCTTCCAGCATGGATGCCAAGAGACTGATGCTGATGACAGGGCACAGGGATGTTTGGGAAACCATCTCTGCTGGGAAGGAACCAGCAGGGAGCAGGGCTGTGGGATGGGGCTCCAGTCCTGCATCCCCAGGAGCTGAGGAGGCAAAGCCACTGGGAACACCCCTGCTGTGGGGAAGGGCCAGGAGCTGTAGATGGGCTGGCATGGCAGGGACATCTGCTGCAGACCCCTGATGCCATCCCACACCAGGATTTTTCACTCATGGGCTGTGGGATGTGTGGAACACCCCGCTGTCCCAGCTGCGGGTAACACCCGCTGGGGCTCCAACCTCGGATCACCTGGGGTGTGGGGAGGGTTCTGACCCTGCTCTGCGTCCTGGCAGCGCTGAGATTTGTGTCAGCTTTCCCTTAAGCAGATTTTCGGGCTCTAAGTGTCAAGTTTAATGCCGACACCGAAGGTCCGTGTGGCAGCCGGTGCCTCCAGCTGCGTCATCGCCCCGCACGCAGGTGCTGGGGCCTGAGCTGCCCTTTGCATGTCGGGCCTGAGGTCACCAGGGCCCTGCTGTCCCCAGGCTGCTGGATCTGCCCTTGTGGCAGCACCCAAATCCGTGGCCACCTGGCCTGCAGCGAGGCTGGGGGAAAGGAGCCCACGATCCCAGCGGAGCCGCCCTCCCGCAGTGCCTTCAAACAGCAAAACAGAAGGATTTGCAGGATCATAACCCATCCTGTCTGCAGCCCCATATGCCGAACAATTAATCTTCCCTCTCGGTGCCCTTGTAAAGCAGAGCAGTAAATTGCCTTCATTTCACAGCTGAGGGAACGTGGCTGCAGTGAGGCCACTGCCCGGGGGGTGGGGCTCTCCGGAGTGGGTCAGTGGGCACATCCACACGGGTGGCTGCAGCCCCCCCAGGGCAGCCTTCCCCAGGGGAACAGGGGCTGTTCTCAGAGAGATTTACACGTCAGAGAGCACAGTGAATAAATCCTCAGCGACCTCAAAAGCATCTTTCTGCTAAAATGCATCCCCATGGCCTCAGCATCTGCAGCTCAGCTCGACCCCGTGGCTGGGAAGAGGCGCCTCCAACGGGAGGGTGTAACTCCTACAGGCTACGGCCACTGCCGTGCGTTCCACAAGGGAATTAGGGCAAATTCTGGCATCAAAATTCCATTACTGTGGGAAGGGACCTGCTTTCCTGATGCCGCCATCCCTGCAGTGGCCACTGTCCCCACGGGAGCAGAGCCGCTGTCCTTCAGAGAGCCGCCGGTGTCCAGAGGGAGGAGGGTTAAAGCGCCCCACTTCCCGTTCCACACGGCCTCTGCCTTTGGAGCTCATCTGGGCAGATAATGGACTTTGCCTTCTGACTTAATCTGCTGTAAATCTCTCCCTTAATTGCTCATCATCCGGAAACCTGGAGGGAACCCGGACAGACATTCCCGCCGTGTGAGACAGCCGTCCTCTCCCTCCCTGCCCTCATCCTGGTGCCCGCCTGTGCCCAGAGCCCCCAGCAAACCCAAAACCCCCAGCACATCCAGAGCACCAGAGCCCCCAGTATTCCCAGTACAACATCAGGGCACCCAGTGCACCCGCACGTCCAGCCAGGAGGAAGCTCCCGATGGGAAATAAGACGGGCAGCTCTCCCTTTCAGCCCCCCAAAGCTAAAGGGCTCTGTCCCCCCAACTCTGCCTCAGTTTCTTCCACCCCTAAAAGAGCCGAGGGCTCCGCGGGCGAGGGGCAGCTCAGGGGGTCGCAGCACCCAAACCCCGCGCAGCACAAGGGGCACAAGCCCACCCAAGTGGGTGCTGTTGGTGGGGGCTGCTGCCAGTCCAAAGCGCCTCTCCCGGCGGCCGCGAGCAGCGTTTTGTTCTGCGGCTGCCGAAGGAGCAATCCCGTCCTGCAGAGGAGCACCAGACGTCACACGCGGGAAGGTTGCTAAGTGAGCTGGTCCCTCCTCAATGATGCACGACTTCATTACGCGGCTCCCTAAATGGATGTTACACACAAATGACATTTGCCTTGCAGCATATGAGCTCCCAAAATAGCGGGCGGCTCTCCGCCTTATTGCTTTGGTTTGCCGAACAATGTCCCCATTGTCTGCGGGGCTGCTGCGCCCATGCCTGGCACGGCGCTCCGGGGTTGAGGCGTTGGGTACAAAGGGATGAGGACCCCCAAATCAGCCCAGCTGTGCCCAGGGGGGCAGTGGTGAGGGGCCCGGGGTGGCCCCGTGGCCAGGATGGGGCGAGTGGGCTGCGCTTTTCTAGCGAGGACCATGGGGAACAGTGAACGCAGGCCCCTCTCTTGCTCCGACTGTCCTCCTCTCCCTCCCTCAGATTTCTTTCCCGATGCTTCACTCAGGGCTTTTCTGCAGGCTGGGTGTTTCTCCTGAGGGGAAGACTCCAGGAATGCTCCAGACACAGCCCCGCTCCTGCACAAGCCTCCCACCACCCCGTGCTCTGCTAAAGGGACCAAATCTAGCTCATGACACACCTGCAGAGGTGACAGAGGGGAGAGGACACCATGACACACTACAGGCACCCAGCTGAGGCCACTTCTCCTGCCCTGCAGTCGTGGCCACAGTGGCAGCACCAGCGACTGGCTGCTCATGTGGCCATTTCATTTTAAATTGCTTAAACTCAGCCCTGGACTCCTTTGAGATGAACTGAACCGTGCAGAGAGAAGGTCTGGCTCCAGCTCTGCACCGTGCATAAGGTACAAATAAAAAAGAAACATAAAGGTTATGTCCATGCCGAAGAGAAAAATTTGCTTTTCCTTTTTTATTTTCCCCCCCGATTTCCTAAGAACATCCACGGCAGCTGATCCGTGCAGCACTGCCGTAATCCGGTGATATATTTTAATCCCATTACGTTGCCATGCGCTCACTCGCAGCCCGCCCGGGCTGGGAGGAACAGATGTTTCCTAATTGGTCCTTGTGCTGCCCAAGGGTTTCCAGCTCGGACAGCGTTCCTCTGCTTCCCCTGGCACTGACAGGAGTCCCTGCCGCTGGATTCGCAGCCTCAAAGGATGTAACAGCGCTGGCTGCTCCTGTGCCAATGCCCCACCTGGAGCTGCTGTTCTCCGGCCCGTGGAGGGGTCACGGTGTCCCTGCTGGCCGTCCCCGCGGGTGAACGGGGGACAATCGGGGCTGTCCTGGCCGCTCGCCCGGAGGGAAAGGCAGCATTTGCTTTTTTTCCATTTGTTTGGGGAAAGGCGTCGGATGCGGAGGGAGCCCCGTCCCGGGGCACCCGGGCGGCTGCGGCTGCCCAGCTCCTCATCCCACCGCGGCGGAGTCGCCGCTTCCCAGCGCATCCCCTTGGCTCTGCATGTGAGCGAGGAGTTTTGGTTTGTCCCCGAGTGTTTCATCATCGCGGGGCCGCAGAGTCGCTGTCCTGGCCGGCTGCGGTCCCCCGATACCCGGTAATCCCATTATGTCTCCACGAGGCTGCTTCCAATTCTGGCCTCTGTGATGTTTCTTAATTAGCTTTTCAACCGGACAGGGGTTTTACCGGCTGGAAGGAGCTGTGGGGGTTTCATTGCTTCCTTTCTCTGCCTCATCAGACTGATGTCAGGAACAAAATCAAGGAGCAGAAAGCAGATGGGAGCTTGGCATTGAGGACAGGAATGCCCGTTCTTGGGGACAGCTAGAGCCCGGCGTCCCCCGCCGAAGCTCCTCTCTCTCTCTCCGGGTTATTTCACTCCTGCCTCAGCCCTCGCATTAATCAGAGCAGAGATTACTTTTCCACATGCCAAAGCTGAACGTTGATAAATCACAAATCTGCCCTGAAGACCACAAGTCTTTAATAATACATGCTGGGTTCCTGCCTGGCTTTCCTTCCTTCCTTAAACCTTCAGTGTTTGTGGCACGTCTGTGCGTGGAGGCACAAACATGAGGCTGGAGGCTCAATTTAATAATAGTAGTAATAATAATAATAATAATA
>VZDJ01000174.1:4409374-4425132 GCA_008694505.1 Cyanoderma ruficeps | reverse complement strand
TGGCAGCTCCGCGGCGGGCGTGGGACGGAGGCGATCTTCTGCTTTTGAATACAATTTGAAAAAAACCAAATTATTCTCTCAGCGCATTTCCCCAGAGCCAGCGGGGGAAAAACCCTTCTCAGCAGAGCTGAAGCTGCTTCCAGGTGACCCGAGGGCGCCCACCTGGGTGCACCCAGCCGCCAGATGAGGAATTTCCCCCAGAGGGTCCCACAGGAGCTGCTCTGGGCTCGTTCACATCTTCCACTTCTGCTTTCGGTGCTTTTCCCCCAGAGCCCTCCCAGCCCACCCAGAACCGGGCCCCGGTGTCCCCGCGGGAGCTGCCCCGACTGTCAGGTTGGACGGGGCTTGGGGCAACCTGGGCTAGTGGAAGGTGGCCCTCCCCATGGCAGGGTAGTCGAACGAGATGAGCTTTAGAGTTCCTTCCAACCCAAAGCGTTCCAGGGTTCCATGGCTGGGAATCTCTGATTCCGCGATTTGGGGTCTCAGCCCCCCAGGAGCCGCCGTTTCCGCCCAGAGCACCGCGGGCACTGCCGCTGCTACCGCTAAAATCCCGCTTTTCACCGAAACATTCAGGTCTGGGATGATCCTGAATCCTCCCTGGGGAAGGAAGGAAGGAAAGGCGCAGCTTTCCGCAGGGAAGCCGAAGCACGCCTCGCCGAGGAGCTGGCATTTCACAGCAGCCTGTGGCGAGTGATGAATCGCGCTGGTCGCCCGTGGGCTGGGCTGTGCCCGCCGTGGGGGCTCCGCCGGGCACGGGGAAAAGCCTCCGGCACACGGAGGATTCGGGGCAAACCCCACTTCACCGCGGGAGCTGACGAGGGGGAACTTGTGCATCCCCGACTCCCTGAGATTCTCAGAGATTCCCAGAGATTCCCGGGTTTGCCGGGATTCACACAGAAATCCCGCACCAGGAGGGTCCCTGCGCGGGAGAGGAGGGCGGCAGGAGCCTCGGGGTGCCCGGAGTGCCCCGTCAGGTGCCCCTCACCTGTGACACAGCCGCAGGGACACAGAGCGGCTGCCACGGCCACGTCCTGCTGCCGGGGGGGACCGAGCCCAGCCGCCCCTGCCACCACCTCTGTCACCGCCACCACCTCTGCCACCACACGCAGCCCCCGGCCAAGCAGGTGCGGCTGCGTTCCTCCGCTTCCTTTGCCCGATTTATGACACGGTCATAAAAGCACCCTCCAGCACCGCGACTGCTAAATTAAAGCGTTATTACTAATTAAAGCTTTCAGAGCCTTATGGCTAATGCCATTATTCCGCTTGTTGGTGGCCTGACCGAAAGGGCAATCCCCTCCTCCCCCGCCCTCCCCAGCATCTGTGGCATCTGCCCCGCTGCTCAGGGGACACTTTTGTCCCCGCAGCAGGGTGTGACCCACCCGCGCACCCCAAGACAGGGCTGAGCGGTGGGGCCGGAGCCCCCAGGTCCTCACAGGGTGAGCAACTCCCGACCCTCCCGCTGAGCCCCGGGTCACCTCCCTCACCCCGGGCACTTCGGTGGCCTGGCAGCACCGATGGCGATGGGTGGCACTGAGATGTCCCCCCTCCCCAGCCAGGGGCACGAAGGGCAGGGCGGGCATCCCGACGAAGGGAATGAAAAGGCAGAGCTGGGACTTTGAAACTCCAAGCTTTATTGAGTTGCTTCGGCAGCGCGTGCATCACACGGGGGGAGGCGGGAGGCGAGGCCGCGGGGGCTCAGCGGCGGCCGGGGGAACGCTTGCTCCGCTCCCCGCGCCCCGGCACGGGCCGGGGGCTTTAGTTGGTGGGGTGGTAGGCACCGCGCTGGTGCCACTGCATGTCCCGGATGCGCCTGACCGACTGGATCTGGGGGTGCTGAGCGCCGAAGTCTGAGCTGTCCTTGTAGTCCCCCTTTTCAAACAGGTACTGGTAGCCCCGGTAGCCAGGGTACTGGTAGCCCACCCACCTGCCGAGGCAAGCCGGGGGGTGGGTCACACAACGCACATCGACCCGGCAGAGCCCAGCCCGGCCCCGCGGGGACGCTCCGGCCCCGCCCGGGACCCTCCCCGGCCGCCCCCCCGGGACTCACGTGCCGCTCTGCACCCGCACGGAGGAGACCTTCTCCTGGTAGCCGTGTGCGTGGAAGCTGGGCACATCGTCGTCTATGATTTCGATCTTCTTGCCGGTGAAGCTGGGGTTTTCGTACAGCACGATCTTGTGCTCCTGGCTGTCCTGCAGCCGGGAGAGCAGAGACGGGCGTCGGCGGCTGCCGGCCCCGCGGGGCTGGGCAGGGGGGGCAGAGCCCAGGGCTATGGGGAAACCGAGGCCAGGGCCGGCACCTCGTGCCGCCGCTCCCACCGATGCCGGGGGTGCTCCGCATCCCTCCGCCCGGCTCAGAGAGCCGCTGCCTGCGCGGGCACTGCCAGACTTACCAGCAGACGTCCTCCGCTCTGGGGTCACCTGCCACCGCCCCCGTCCCCGCGCCCCCTCCGACCCCCCCACGGCTCCCCGGGCCCCGAGGGCTGGGGCGAGGGTGCGCAGGAGGGGGTGCCCCTCCGCCCGCGGGGCTGGGGAGGGCGGGGGAAGGCTGGGGAAGACTTCTGGCTGCAGACCTTGGTCTGGCGGGTGGGTAGTGGCTGTCTGGGTGCTCTCACCACTTTGATGGGTCTCAGGGAAGTGATGCTGTCGCTTCTCCGGCTGTTGGTCCAGGAGTCCCAGCGGGGGTACTCCCCCTTCTCAAACACAAACTGCTCCCCTTTGCAGCTTGCCTGCTCGTAGCCCACCCAGCTGGAAGAGAGCGGGGGACGCGCTTCAGAGAGGGCAGCGGAGCGGGGATCGGCCCCCGGCACCGCCCCCGGCGAGCGCCCGGGCTGAGCCCCAGCCGTGTCCCCTGCTCCCTGCCGAGGACGGGGAGGTGCCAGCCAGGAGCTGCGGTGCCTCCGGCCAGCGGTGACACCCCGGGCTTCTCACTGGGGATGCTCCGACGTGGTGGCCGCACATCCTTGGGCCCTGGGGACTCACAGGAGCCCCCAAAAGTCCCAGCCGGGGCTGCGCTGCCACCAGGGCGCTTTGCAGCTGCCCCGTTGTTCTGGGAGCAGCACTGCTGGGAACATTCCAGGAGCTTTTCAGGGGCTCTCCCTTGCCCAGAGCCTGTGGCTTGGAGAGCACACGCAGGGCCAGCAGGTGAGGGGGAGAGGGCACCGGGACAGTCCCAGTCTCACCTGTCCCTGCACCCAAAAGGAAGGAAACCAAACTGGGGGTAACGCCGTGATCTGTGCCCATCCCACACCCTCTCCCTGCCACTGAGTGAGGTGATCAGCCTGTCCAGGTGACAATGCCACCCTCTACTCACACACTGTGTCCCCCCGCTCACCTGCTGGCAACCCCTGGCACCGGGCACTCTCTGGGGTGAGGCGGGCGAGCAGCTCGGCAGCGTTGGCCCCACAAAATCCGGGCTGCGGTGGGGGTGTGACCCCTCCTCCCCAGCCCCCTCCCTCCCAGCCCTGCCCGGCCCCCAGCCCCCCTCACGTACGGTCCGGAGTGCACCAGGATGGAGCCCACTTTGTCCACGCCGGCTTCCTTCAGGTTGGGGCAGGCCCCGCTGAGCTCATGGCAGCGGCCCTGGAAGTTCTCCTGCTCGAAGATGGCAATCTGGAAGAGAGCAGGAGCTCAGCGAGGGCACCACCCCGCCCCTGCAACCACTTTTGGGGGGCACACGCTGTCCCCGGCTGCTGGGGCAGCACATCTGCAGCAGCCCAGACTTCTCACTCTCCCAAATCTGCACTCCAGAGGCTTTTAAGGAGCCTGCAAGTGCAAGCTGGGTCCCTCTGAGGATGCAGGTGTCGCTCACGGGTGCCCTGCCAGCACTGTCCCAGTGCTCCTGGCAGAGGGATGCCCACAGAGGGCATCAAACAGCTGAGGGACTCGGGTTGTGGCTGGAGCACCGCAGCCACCAGAGGGATGCGGCCACCCAGACACCCGGGGACAGCTCGGGGACAGCCCCGGGGCCACCAGCTCAGCACAGATCTCAGGGACCAGCAGGTGGTGGGGACATTCCTGCTGTGTCTGCAGCGGCGCTGGAAGATCTGCTCCCAGCCGCTCCACCTGAGGCTGCGGGATGCCAAAAAATCCCCATTCCCGTCCCCTCGTCCTGCTGCAAACAGCTCAGCAGCGCAGCCAGCCGTGCTTGGCCCCAGCTGGGAGCGCTGGGGGTGCTGGCAAGGGGAGCTCAGCTGCTCCCAGCAGTGTCTCCGGGAATGATCTGGGCACCCAGAGAGGCTGAGGGTGCCCTGCAGGGCTGGGCAGTGTCCCACTGACCTTGGAGCTGGCTTGCTGCTGCTTGGAGGCTGGCATTTGGTGCTCGGAAGCCATCATCAGCTGGGTTGTCTGCTGCCTTGGGAGGGAAACTCAGCACGTTAAGATCTGCCACTGAGGACACACAGGGGGCCATGCTCAGAGCCCCGTGCCCGTGCCCTGTGTCCCTGCCCCCGTCTGTTCCCTGCAGTGTGCCCAGGGAAGAGGCTGTTGGGACCAGGATGGGCTCGGGCTGGCGTTGCCAGGGACAAACTGCTGAGAGCTGCTCAGCACCCCAAACCTCCCTAGGCTCAGAGCACAGTCCTCGAGACCTGCCCGGGGTCTCCAGTGAGCCCAGGGAATTCCTAAATCATTCCCAGTGGAGCCCAGGCCCTGTGGTCGAGGATTTCCTGCTGTCCCTGTCCAGCAAGTAACGTCTGAGCATCCCGGTCCCACGCGGGTGCCTGAAGAGGTGATGGAGAGAAGCACCGGGGCTTCCCCCGCCTGCCCCAGCCCCGAGGAGCCTGTGCCGAGCCCTCCCGACCCGGCCTGGCACCGCCACTCCTTGGGAGGAGCCCCGTCCTCAAGCCCAGAGGGACCCTCAGTATCTGAGCAGCTCCAAAACGGGTGAAAACTCATTCCTGACCAAACAGAAACGGAGCCGTGGCCGGGTGGTGATATCCTGCTTTGGGCTGCGGGGACGGGACTGTCCCCGGCTCAGCCCACACCCCGCTGGCACCGGGAAGGGACCCCGGCCCCGGGGATCGGGAGGAGGCTACGGCAAAAGACAGGACAATAAATAGCAAAGTCTTACCAGTTATACCAGTACCCGCTTGAGCCAGTGACGGGCTGGGGCCGGGAGGTGGAATTTATACCGAGCTGCAGCAGAGAGGTGCCAAAACTATTTACAAAATAGTTAAAGCCTGATTCAAAGCGAGAATGCTGGATTAAACCCCAATGAAAACCAGGGTCAGCTGATCCGCCGCAGCCTTTGTCTGCCCGAGCACCAAGCCCGAGTTATTTCATTACCTGTCACATTCGAGTCACCCGCTTTGTCGGGTTGGTGGCGAGGAGATTTGGAGTTTGCAAGCATCAGCCGAACGCGTGCCAAGAGCCGGGGCGGCCCTGGCCAACAAAGCCCCGCCAGCCCCGCTTCGGGCGTTTCGGGGCCAGAGACTTGATCCCCCCCGGCAGCCGCCGCCGGAGCTGCTGAGCTCGGCTCTTTCCATGCGAGATAAAACGCCTCAAAGCGCCGGTGAACGTCTGGCTTTGCCCGTCTGCAGCCCGGCCGTGCCAGCGCCGGGGGGAACCGCGGGAGCCCCTTCCCGACACCGGCCCGGGGCTCCGGGCACGGGAAGGGGCTGGGGCCGGTGCTGGGTGCAGCTGCAGCAGGGAAACGCCCAGGCAGCACCCTGGGTCTGAGCATGGGGCACTCAGGTGCCGGGTGTTGGGCTCCTCCCGTGGTATTCCCACCCTCTTGGGGTCCCTGAGAAGCCCCCCAGCCCTATGGGGCGGTAGGAGCAGCAGCACAGGGTGACGCCTGTGACACCAGGACAAAGCTGAGGTCACCAGGGGCTCAGCCTGGGACACGTCCCCGTGCTGGGATGTGCCTGGATGGGCAGCATAGCCTGGGCTGAGCTGGGGGTCATCAGCAGAGGGGACTCTTCACTGATTTGTCCCACCAGCTGAGCCAGGAGGCTGCACAGGGCTGGGGGCTCCTGGTGGCTGCAGTAAAAGAGGTTTCACAGAGTGGGGACAATGTCAGGCTCCCTGTGCAGCACCCACAGCCCCCTCACCCCACAGAGCAGCTGGATTGCCCCTGTCACCCCAGCAAGTGTCACCCAGCATGGACAGAGCCCAGACCTGCTCCTTCCTGCACACAGCACCTCCCGAGGGTCCCACAGCTGGTGATGGGCTGCAGCCCCCCCCAGGGTCACCTCTGCCCCATCCCCTACCCCAGGATGGCTGCACACAGGGTCACCCACAGGGTGTTGTCACCCTGGTAGTGACATGTGGGGGGGTCAATCCCCGGGGTCTGCAGCTGCTCCAGGTGATGAGGTTTCCAGGGCCAGAGGGGCCGAGGTGACCGTGCAGCTCTGCAAGGAACCCATCATTGCCATGGATGGGCCAGGGTGTGATCAAGAGTTTCCAGCATTCCCAGCTCTGAGTCCTCCTTTCCTGCCTGTGCCTCCTGCTGCAGCCCCACAGCTGGACCCAGTGTTGCCCTTCCCCTCTCCTGGGTGAATCCATTCAGACCCCGAGCCCCGGACCCTCATGGGCCTGTCCCAGGTCCCAGTGCAGGGCACTGCAGCCACATCCCATCCCCTCAGCACTTCAGCAAGGGGCTGCCACAGTGCTCAGCATGGCTCCTGTGATTCCCTCCCTTGGCTCTACTGGATTTAGCTCATCCCAGCCCCGGGCTGTGGCGGTGCTGCAGCCTCCCGGCCGTGGCAGCCCCATGGACTGTTCTGGAAGCAGCTTTTGCCACTCGGGGCTGGGCACTTGCCTTTCACAGCCACCAACCCCCCCTCAAAGGGAAAAGCTCCCGAGGGGTCGCTCAGGGACCTGCACGAAGCCCTCAGGTGGACTCAAGCCCATCTCCCATCTCTGCCCCAGCCCAGTGTGTCCCCAAGCGTGGCCCCTGGGGAAGGGCAGTGCCAGGGCAGCTCAGTGTCCCACCAGCACCCTGTGGCACCCTTCAATCCTCCACCTCCCCCCCCAGAACAGCCCCCCCCCATGTCAGAGCTCACCCCCCAGGACAAACCATCCCAGGACTGTGGGAAACTTCCCTGTGGACAGGCTGGGGACCCTGCAGGACGCTGGGGTTGGGCACAGCCATCCCACCACGGGATGAGCCCTGCTGAGAGTGCACAGGACCTGGCACAACCCAGCGATGGCCGCTCTGCAATCCCCCCCCTCGGCCCCCTCCCTGCCCCGGGCCTGGCACCAGCCCTGGGAGCGGGCAGGAGATGCTGTGGAAAGGGACAGAGGCACTGGAAAAACCCTGACTCGGCAGCAGCGAGGGGGGTTATTTTTGGAAAGCTGCAGCCTTTACGTAACGCCGCCAACACGGGCACTTCCCCCCGTGCCCTGTGCGCGGGGTGTGGGCACGGCCACGGCCCTCTCCCCATCCCCTCTGCCCCCCTCCCCGACCTCCCCCAGCCCAGGACCAGGCAGGCCCCGGCAGCCTCCAGCTCAGAGCTTTATTGAGGTTTTTGCACAAAAAACACCACGGTCACGGTCACGGCAGCGGCAGCGGGACCCCGCGAGCGGCGCCGGCGGGGGCGGGGGGGGTCCCTCAGCTGTTCTCGAAGGAGCCCCGCTGGTGCCACTGCTGGTCCCGCACGCGGCGCACGGACTGGATGAGGGGCTGGTTGGCGTCCCACTCGTTCCAGTGCCGGTACTCGCCCTTCTCGAAGACGTGCTGGCGGCCCCGGTAGCCGGGGTACTCGTAGCCCACCCACCTGCAGGGAGCGAGGCGAGGCGGCGCTCAGCAGTGTCCGCACCACACCCCCACATCCTCCGGAGCCGGGGCAGCGTCCCCGCCCCCATCCCCATCCCTGTTCCCGTGTCTTTGCATCCCACGGCCAGGTGATGCCGCCCGGGGCCACTCCTGTGTCACCAGGCTGCAGCCACAGCGCCCAGGTGGGAAATTCCGTGTGGCGGGAGGGGATGGAGAGTCCATGGAGGAGGGGCCACAGCTCCACTGCTGGGGGGGTGGGTTAGGGCAAGGAGCCATCATCCAGCTCCAGGGACACTGCCACTGTCCCTATGACTCCCTGTGGGCCAGGGGGGAAGGTGGCAGCAGCCAGGGAACAAGGGACGTGATGGACAGGAGCAGCACCATGCAGCGGCTGTGCCAGGTGCTCCTGCCACCACCCTTGGGGGGGACAAAACCACAGTGCCACGGACAGGAACCTGTTGTTGGGGTGTCCCCAGTGTCCCCATCCTTACGTTCCATTGAGGGCCTTGACGCTGGCCACACGGTCCTGGAAGCCGTGGGCCCACAGGCTGGGGACGTCGTCGTCCACGATCTCCATCTTCCGCCCGGCGTACCCCGCGTTCTCAAACAGGTGGATCTTGTGGTCGGCGCTGTCCTGGGGGAAAGGGTGGCTCAGGGGCTGCCCCCCGAGCCCCTGGGGTTCCTCCCCAGGGTTGTGGCCACCCCAGCACAGCCCTACTCACAATCTGGAGGGGCCGGATGGACATCAGGCTGTCGCTGCTGTGGCTGTTGGACCAGGAGTCCCAGCGGGGGTAGTCGCCCTTCTCCAGCACGAACTGCTCCCCAGCATAGCCCTGGCGCTCGAAGCCCAGCCACCTGCAGGACCCCGGTGTCAGGGGGCTGCTCTCCCTGCCACCCCCCGGGGCTGCTCCATCTGCCCTCACCCCAGACTTACGGGCCAGCCTCCACCTGGATGGAGCCCACCTTCTCCATCTCCTTCTCAGCGATGTTGGGCAGCTCCTCTGTCAGCTCACACCTTTTCCCCTGGAAATTCTCCAGCTCGTAGATCGTGATCTAAGGTAGGGAGAGAAGCTGTCAGGCAGCACAGCAGGGGAACACCCCAGGGAATGGGGGCAGCAGTGCATCAAAGGGCTCTGGCCTTGTCCCTCCATCCCAGCCATCCCATGCCGATGTCACTCCTCACCCTGACAGAGCTCTGGGCCCAGCTCTGGCCAAGGGGGTTTGTTTCATAAAGCACAAGCTGGAATTTTGTCCATGACAAGCTGAAAATCAGCTCAAACACAGCACTGGAAACACAGAAAGTTTGGGCTAAGAGAATTCCTGAGCTCTGGGCTGCCTCTCCTACCCCCAGCCTGGTCGTTGCCCATCCTTTCCTTATCACTGCTCCCTCCAGACCCAACCATCTCCTTGATCTGGCCTGGCACAAGCTCTTTATTCAGAGCCCCAGTGCCTCCCCAGAGACCCCAGCAGGCTGCCCTGCTCTCAGCAGAGTCTTGAGGCTGAGCTGCAGGATAGGTTGGAGCCAGCTGGAGTGTGGCACAGAGCAGGGCCCAGGGTGCCCAGCACCATTCAGGGACCAGGAGGGTCAGTGGGGTGACCAGGCACCCCCTGGCACTGTCCCAAAGGGGTCCCAGTGCAACACCTGAGCCTGGGACAAGGGCAGAGCCTCCTGCACACACCACATAATGGGGAACAGAGGTCACAGCCAGGTTCCTCAGGAGCCTCAGCACCCCAAAGCAATCAACAGCCCCAGCTCCTGGCATCCCCTCTCCCACTGGCACGATCTGCTCCCACCTCCAGCCTTCCCTGTCCAGGAGCAGCTTTGTGGGAAGCTCTGCACCCACCACGTCCTCTCCAGCCGATTTACCTTCAACCAACCTACGAGCTGAATCCAAACCTACAAACGCACTCGGGGAGTCTCAGTGCCTGGGCCCACAGCTGATCCCGCTGTGCTGGGATGCTTCATCCCCTGGATTAAATCCCTGGGCAGCTGCACACCAGCCTGGCCAGCCAATGTCCTTGGCAGGCAAGGGAGCAGTGTCCCTCCTGCCAGGCAGCAGCAGCAGATCCCCAGCCCCAGCTGCTTCCCAACCTGCAGCACCCCCGGGGCCACCACCCGCTGCTGCTGTGGGACAGCTGGAGGCCACTCCTGTCCCCAGCACCACCTGCAGTGCTGGCACTGGCACCGCATCCCACGGCTCCACCCAGCATCCGTCTGTCCCCAGTATAGACCAGTATACCTTGTAGTTGCCACCTCTCTCGCCAGCACCCTCCCCAGTCGCCATCTGCTCGGGGGGACTTTGCTGCTCGGTCATGGTGCCTGGAAAACCCAAATTGCAGGAGGTTAAGGCGGGAGGCACCGGCATCCCCAGCCGGTAATGAAACACCAAGGATGAAGCTGGCACGGGAACAGGCAGCGCGGGTTAGCACAGACCCCGAGGCAGCAGCTGGAAGTAAATCCCCGGGGATGTCCAGGCTAGGAGCAAGCTCTGTCATCCATTCTCCTCTCCCTCCTGCACACAGGCCCCAAATCCTCACCCAGGCACCCGCAGAACTGAACCGAGCCACGTCCCAAGTGACACGGAGCCCTGTGCCCCGGGGCAACTCGCCCAGTTGTCACTAAACTCCCATCTCACAGCCCGGCCTTTGTTCCCAGCAAGAATTTGTCAGCTTCCAGCTGCTGACATTCTTCCCCACAACATAAACCTGACACCTCTCCCTGGCTCCAGCATCCCGGGGGACACCAGAGCCGGCAGCTGGAGCTGCTGCCGCCGCCTTGGCCAGAGGGGGGGACGGTGGTGAGAGCCCCCTCCTCGCTCTCCAGGAACATCCACAAAACTCTGCTCAGACATTGGAAAACGCCTTCCCCGGCCGCGCCACGCTGACAAGGGGGCTTTAAGAGACGAATAAAGGACTTTGATCAACGTCCTTGAATCAAACCCCGCAGCTTCGCTTCTCGCCCAGCCCTCGGCTGGGGGAACACCGCGACTCAGACACACAAAAATTCTCAGTGAAAAGCCCCTCGCGGTCCCCGGCGGTGCCGCCGCTACCTCTCCGTGTGGTTCCGCTGTGCCGGGGCGGCGCGGGCGGCCCCGCTATTTATGGGTTGCTTCTGAACAGAACAGCAGAATTCCCCGAGCGCTGATACAGCAGCTGCGTCCACGGAATTCCATCCATGAGATTTCATCTCAATAGCGCGGGCGCGCAGCGAGCTATGGAAACGTCATGCAGATTTCTCCCGGCCGTCCCTGGGCCACGGGCCACTCGATTTACAGAAGATTAACGTCGAAATTCACATCAGCACGTTCACGCTGCTTCTTGCCAGGTTCTCTGGAAAGCTCTGCCATCAGCAGTTCACGGGAGGGTTTAGCCTGGAAACCGAACGCAGCGCGAAGCAAAAACCGGGCAAAATCTCCCCGTTTGTGCAGGATCCTGAGCAAGGTGTGACACGGGACCGGGGGCGGCTCAGGAGCTCGGCGGGAAGCTGGAGCAGCTCCGATTTTC
Source organism: Cyanoderma ruficeps (assembly GCA_008694505.1). NCBI lineage: Eukaryota > Metazoa > Chordata > Aves > Passeriformes > Timaliidae > Cyanoderma > Cyanoderma ruficeps. Next base: position 4,413,914 of record VZDJ01000174.1, on the reverse strand, counting down.
AGATTGGCCTCCTTGCTTTAACTGTGGCCTCAAGCAGGTTCTCTCCACCGAGTCCCTTTTCTTTCTCTGCCCCCAGTGTGGCTCCCTCCCCGGCATTTCCCAGGAACACACTGGGAACACATCCTGGGGCGTGTGACAAGGGAGTTCTGGAGCCTGGCACAAGGGTTTGTGCATCGCCACAGGCACAGGATGATGCCAGGGGGGAGAGCAGCCCTTCCACACCAGGCACCAAACTGGGGCATTTCACTCTGCTGGTAGCAGGCCTGACTCCTCCTTCACCTCTGAGAGTCCCTTCAGACCCAAACCATCCTGATTCCTCAGGGAACATTTTATTCAGCTGCACATATTCCCATTAACTACAGCCCTGGCAGGTTTTCCTACCTGCTCTGAGTGTGGCTCATCTTCAAACCAAGAACTACCCATGAAACCTTTACTGAAATTGCCAGAGAAATGAATCCCCTGGGCCAGGCTGGACAAAGGGAACGGGAGAGGGATGGAAACCTCTCCTGTTACACGTGTTAGAACGAGGCCCTTCGGCCCCAGCCCATCCCTGGCCTTGCTGGGTGATGCTCCAGGCCTGGTGTGACGGGTGACCAGGAGGTGTCTCCAACTGACTCTTCCTCGCTCTGCCCATCCTGTGGCTCCTGATGAAGATCTGCTGTCCCACAAGGTGCCACAGCTCCAACAGGCACAGGCTGAGGAAGAATGGATTCATTTCTGTCTTACCAAACACAACATCATCTGTCCTCGACAAATTAGAAACACAGAGTTTCTTGTGCCAGTCCCTTCCTTCCCAGCATTCTCATCCACTGAGCTCTGCCATAGCTGCAGGGTCCTGGATCTGCCTCTCCCAGCTCTCCACACTGACAAAGCAATTCCAAAAACATGACAGAAGGGGCACTGGATCTCCTGGATGCCTCTCCCAAACAGACCTCAATTTCCTCTTGCTGTCAGCCTCTTAAATCCCTTTGAAAAATGACTGTTAGAAAATAGATATTTTTTGTTAATACCTGGCAAAGCTAAACTGGAACTGTAATGGTACAGAACAAAATATAGCAGACAGAATATCTATACTCCCTAGGAAACTGTAATACAAAATTTAGGATTTCTATCACACAATGTATTTATTGTGACCCAGACTGACAGACTATAAGGCTGTGTGAGCAATATAAAAGCTTAATCTCCACAAGATCTCCTTCAAAACAGATTTGATACCATTTTGTTTAATATGGGATGAGAAAAACGCATAAACCACCAGACCTTGGCTCTCCTCCTCTGCCAATCCCACCAGAAGAAATAGAAGTTATTTCAGATTGTATTTTGCAATGCATTTATACTTGAATGAACAGGGCAGCCATGGTACAGAGCTCTCCACCAGCTCAGGAAGGATTCCCACCCTCCACCCTCTCCACTTCCAGTGTGGGCAGAACTAGGCCTGGACTCTGCAGCCTCTGCCAGAACGCCCCAAATCCCACTGAAGCTCCAGGGAGGTGGTTTCATAGAATCACAGGATGGTTTGGGTTGGGAGGGACCTTAAAGCTCATCTCATTCTGCACCCCTGCTCCCCCAACCTTCCACCAGGCTGCTCCAAGCCCTGTCCAGCCTGTCCCAAAAGCCTTCACCTCCTAAAAGAACATCTTGAAAAGGAATTAAAGCAAAAACCTGTTTTCCCTTCTCAGCCCTGGGCGAAGGGATGGACCCAACACATCCCTCAGTTGGCTGCAGCTGCTCTTGCAGCAGTGTCCTCCAGGGAGGTGCAGACAGTGGCCCTGGTCTGACAGGGAGCACAGTTATGGTGACAGCTCTGCATTTCACTGGAATTGTTTGTTCTGCCCCCAGAGCTGGGTCGGGGGCAGCAGCGACAGTGCTGGGAACTCACCCCAGAGGTTCTGTACCTGGACACACCTTGTGAGACAGCCCAGAACTGCCCATCTCCCCCAGAAACACACTACCCCTGCAGAAATCGGGGATTTGCTGTTCCAAACCTTTTACAGGTCACACTTGGTATTCCCAAATCTACCCCTCGTGCATTTCAGTTTGCAAATAACTTGTTTGCAAACAAGGAACAGGGTGAAATAAACTTCTGTGGGAGAATGAAAAGGGGATGGTGTGTGGGTGGGTAAGTCCTGTGGAAAGTCTTGGAATGTCAAAGATTGGAGAACCAACCATTGCTTCTTTCTCTGCAGGAAGTGAAAGGCTCTGGCAGTGAGGACCAAACTGAAGATTCACAGACGTTAAAAAGGTGATTTTGCTAACAGAAAAATAAAAAGGAAGAAATCCACAACTGGAAATTCCAATAAAAAGCAATGGAGCAACCGTGCAAGTCCCTGCCACGGCACCTGGAGCAGGGATCATGAGAGGAGGGCAGTCAGAAAGCGTTCCTGAATTCCACAAAACATAACATCCCACCTTTAAAACCCAATATTGACATGGCTTTTTAAGCAAGGAGAAACAGCTGAGGAGCTGTGAGGGGAGAGAAAGGAACTGCCAAGGCCTCCATCACCTTCAGCATCATTTTTTGGACAAAAGCTGAACGTGGCTCCAGGGCAGGATCCAGGAGTGAAGGAAGCAGCACATCCGAAGGAACCTTAAAGCTCACTTCCATCTCCAATAAACAGCAGGGAAAAGCACATGGCAACAAAAGTGAAAGCATAAAAAATTCCAAGAAGCGTCATTTGGAATCAAAATAGAATTATATAAAGTGTATTACAGTCTGTTCTATCATTTAAGAAGTTATAACATATTTATATATCTTTTATTACAGAGCGATAACCCGAAGAGAAGGAAGTCAATATTTAATCCATGTACAACAGAAAGAAATAACAGAGCAGAAAAAAACACTTTCCCATTCAACAACATTCTAAAGATGCTCTTTAATTAGACATTTAAGCATTAAACATTTCTCAGTAGTAGGTTAAACTACTCGATACAGTAATTTCAGTGCATTGTCCAAGCAGACGTGGAAATGCAAACACATTCAAGGGCTTTGTGGAAACCTCGTGTCAATCCCCTCAGTTTCCTCAACACAAACAGTTACAGAATTTCTGGCCTAGACCAAGAACCAGTAAATCCTCCAACTGTTGGGAACGCAGCACTGTCACCTGTGGAAGTGGAAATCCCAAACCCAGCCTGTGTGACTGTTCCTGTGAGCAGGGACCTGCCTGATTGCCACTTGATGTGAGTGAGAACAGCCACCATCCTCCTCCTCCTCCCCTGCACGTGCTGCTCCGGCTGGTCCAGGTGAGGACACACCCAGGGAACCCTCGGGTGCTGCCACAGGAATACACCCCAAAACACAAGCCAAGAGTCACCTTTTCCACCATCAGCTAAAGGAGAGGGAAGGGAATCTGTGCAAGGTTTTAAGAGGAGCTGGTCAATGGTGGCGGCTGCACTGACACGGCCTATCCCCAAATCCCATCGGAATCCCGGGGATCGCTGCTCTGTGGGGAGCAGAGGGGCTGCCAAAATAACAGTGGCAACAGCTCCCCTGAGAAACGGGGCAAAGCAACAGGGAACAGACTTTTACATCTGACAGACGTCTCCATCTCATCTCCAGGGAGCCGCCACCGGAATAAAATCCGGGAGCCAGAGATGTGCAGATGGGACTGGTCTCCTGCCATCCTGCTGCTGTTTCCTGCAGACTGGGACTGCAAATCTCCCCCCAGTGTGACTCCTCCATGAGGTGAATTGGCACATGGTTTTGGCAGCTCCAAGCCTGACAGACAGCGGCCTGGGCAGGCCCCACGGGAGCCGCGCTCCCGAAACGCTGATTGGGGGAAAAAAGACAAAAGGAAAAGGAGCTGAAGTGCTGGTGCTTTATGGTTTGTATCCAGAGGAGCCCCTCGGCAGGACGTGGGGAGTGCAGGCCAAGGAGCTCTGCCAGGTGAGGAGAGCTTTCCACTCTCCTTTTCCTTCTTCCCGGTGGAACACCTGGAATCACCTCCCTCCCTGGGCTACGCTTCCAAAGGTTACTGAAAGAGCACTTATCTGGGGCAAGAATTGAGTTTGTCTCCCATGGCCATGGAAGTGTGTTGGTGTTCCAACCATGTTCTCCATGGTTGGTGTTTCAGAATGAGTGTCCGAAGACAGGGAATATCAGGAATATGAGGATCAGGGATACCCAAACACCCGTGTGGTCCAGGAGATCTCTGCTCCGCTATCAGCACGACTCGCCAAAGGAAAGACGGGAAATCATCTGAGAAACTGAAGATCACATTTAGGTTATCCCACAAAATCAGCATAAAAATAAAAACTTAAACCTGGTATTTACAGATTAACAAATAAAAATATGAAGTGGGACTATCTGAACTGCTATCAAAGTGACATTCAACAATTAACTGGAACCCTGATATGAGTGTAACATCCTCCCTCTTCCCTTCCTTTTTTTGTTATAAAAACAGTATTTACATATTTTTACTTTTTTTTTTTTTTAAAGAGAATTGATTGACATTATTGCTTGATCCTTTTTAGGAAAGACATTCCAATGAAGCAATTATTCCACATGCTGACAAAACACAGAATATACCACTTCAAGAGTGAC
>VZDJ01000174.1:4293829-4409264 GCA_008694505.1 Cyanoderma ruficeps | reverse complement strand
AAAAAAAAAAAAAAAAGAAAAAAACCCAGATAAATTTGATTAAAATTATTATTTTCATAAACAAACACAAAGCCCAGCCAGACACATCTCCCAGAGGTGAACACCTACAGAGTCTGTTCCACAGCGAGAGGAGTTCCCTGGATCACAGCACTCCCAAATCTCTCTGTTTTCCAAGACTTTCTGAAGTGCTGACCATGACCCAGGGGGGTTCTCCTGGAAGGCAGGTCTGAAGTGCCCCTGTCCCCCCAGCCTGACAGACACAGCTTTGTATTTGACTATGAATTGAAGCAGCTTTTCTCCACAAAACAGGAAGGCACCATGCACAGAGCAGTTGAGGCAGGAAGCAAACAGCAGCAACATGACATGGGGGTTTAGGTTCAGATGAGTTAAGGCTTCTGTTAAACTTCTTTATCTTCTCCTAGTTAGAATCACTGTCTGGAAAGGAAAACAGAAGGAAGGGTGTGATATGGTCAGGCAGCTGGAACAGGAACTCCTTAAAATGTGTTTGCTGCTGTAGTGCCACCTTGGTCTCTTCTATTTAATGCATTAACTGCTTAAGAGGCACCCAGAATTGTGGCGAAACCACACACAGCTTTCAAACCTTGGGAAACCCCAGGCCCAACAGAGTGAGGGTTATGAAAATCAAATTATGTGCAGAGAATCAGTGGAGCTGTGACTGGGAGTGGAGAGGCACTGACACCCCTGGTGCACGGGGCAGGGTAAGGGCAGCGGTGGCACCAACACATCAAAGGACATGAGGGTTTGTCACTGCACACCTGAACTCAGCAAAGCCCCCCTTCCTACCCAAGTACCTTTTCAAACCTGATTCTCATAATGGCTCTGTCTCTTCTTTGATTTCAGCTCCTTCAGCCACTGAGGAGACTTTTCTTCTGACCTAAGATACATTAAAAAAAAAATATATAGTCTTTATTCTTTCATTATGAAAACTCCTGACAGAAACAACAACAACAAAAAAGGAATGTACAGCTTGTTCCATCATTTTTCACTTCCACCAAGAAGAGCATTAGCTTTTCCTGAGGCTGGGATTCTCTCACCTGTCCTCCTTTTCCACACTGGAGGGCAGCACTCTGCTGCCGGGAGTGCCGAGCTGTGCTTTGGGGGATTTGAAGAGCTGAGCAGAGCCGACGTCACCAGTGCTCTCAGACTCCTGTCTTTTCCGCAGTTGGGCCTAAATATAAAAATAAAAAAAAAGGGGTCCTTTTAAATCAGCATCCAGGCTCTCTTTTTTTTTTTTTTTTGTTTTGAATGCANTTTTTGTTTTGAATGCACAACGGATCACTCCAGATTTATAAAAACAGAAAAAATTCCCTGAAATGAGCGAGGGAATTTTTATAAAGCACCTGCAGCTACTGAACTGGTTTATCTCCCACCTACTGGGCTCTGCTCACCTTGAGAACAGAGTGATCCATCCCTGGGAACACGGGCAGTCTCTGGGCTTGTACAGAAGATGACCTCGGAGTGTGCTGGATCTTGTCTTCCTCCTCAGAATCTTCCTGTTGCATAGTTTTCTTCTCTTCTAATTAATTGTCAAAAAAAGAAAAAAGAAAAAAAAAAAGCAGAGGGGGAAACAATAAGCCAGCTCTTCACCTCTGCCTGGTTCGAGATCTCTTCCCGCACTCAAGCAGGAACGAAGGGCAATATTTAAAAAATGCCTTTTACAAACTCCTGCCCTTCCACCCAGGCTGATCACAACCGAGTATTCCAGGTAGCTGCGGGGTTTACCTGTGGAATCTTTGAACATCCAGCCATTATCTTGTTCTTCTGTCAAGGAAAACCTGTTCTCCAGGTCCAGCCCTCTGCTCCTGCGCAGCGAGTGCGACGCGGGCGCCCGGCACCGGCGCTTCTTGCTCAGCTGCACCCGAGTCTTCAGAGCACTGGAGTCCAGGACAGCTGTTTGCTGGAGAAACACAGACCTGAGAATGAGCCCCACCTCCTCCACAGTGAAATCCCAACCCACTTGATTGCATTCACCAATTAAAAGATGTATTTGCCTGATTATTATTATTGTAGTCACGTAAAATTGTACTGAAGAGAGTGTATGATGAGGACGTGGTACTTCGTGGCTAACTGAGTGTAATCCTTTGATTTCTCTAGGCTGTGGATACCTGAGTTACATGAATAATTTGCACTAAATTAATATAAAAAATAACTGCAATAATCAGGAGTTTGGTTCCTGGAGTGTTTTATGAATACAGGCCTTGCTAGGTGGCAGCAGCTGAAGGCAAATCTTGAGATTGGGATCTAAAAAGAGCAACTGCACAAAATTCCCTTGGAGTGCAGAGCTGCAGCTTCCCTGCCAGCCACAAACACTCAAAGCCACTCACCAGCAACAAGGACACTCCAAGTTTAGTGTCACAGCATTCAGAAAACCTCGGTGATCAGTCATTTCCAACACATCCAATAAGCAGTAACATTTACAGAGCAAACCAAGGAGCTGTAATTTATTTACTTGCTTAAAGCAATTTGCTGTTACAGATTTGCCTGTAACCACCAAATATCCCTGAGTCTCCCCTTCTCCAGAAGATGTGGGTTTGCTCTTTTTTCCAAAAGATTTCAGGTCAGGAATAAACCACTCCTCACACAGTGTTTTCCCACTGCACTTGGAGCTAATAATGTTTCACAGAGACATCTTTAGTGGCCCAGGGACAAAATAGAATCCTCTGGAAGTGTTCAAACACTGTGTGGATGTGGCACTTGGGGACATGTTAGTGGTGGCCTTGACAGAGCTGTGGGAACAGTTGGACTCAATGATCTTAGAGGGCTTTTCCAAACTAAACAATGTTCTTGCAGCACTAGACCTCATCAACTGTCTGTGGCCTGAAACTCCTGATCTTACACCAACAGCAAGATTCTTCACTATAAAAAATGCTTTAAAATGCAACTGTGAGCTACTATGGGAAGAAACCAACTGTAAATAAGAAAAATACTAGTGAAAGTTGTTACAGCCTTAAATCTGCATGGCTGACAGCACAGCAGTCACTGGCTGCTTGTGTTAATTATGCTTCCAATATTCATCTTGGAAGTGTCCAAGGCCAGGTTGGATGGGGCTTGGAGAAATCTGGTCGAGTGGAATGTGTCCCTGCCCATGGCAGGGGGTGGAACTGAATGAGCTTTAAGAACCCCTCCAACCCAAACCAGTCTGGGATTTGGAATCTCTCAGAACCTAAAGACCACAGAGACTTAGAAGAACTCTGCAGTTTTGATCTTAAACTTCTCAGGCAGGAAAGCAGCTGGGAAAATTCAGTGTGGGAAAGACTGGGCCAAAGCAGTTACAAAGCTTTCAGAAGGAACTGCTTTGCAGGGATTAACTGAGGGAACACACGATGGCAACTCACATCCATGAAGGAGAAATAACCCTTGTCCTCAGGGAGCGTGTCCCCTGGAGGAGGCAAATCTGCCCCATCGGTGGAGTCCATGTCTGTGCTGGAACGGTCCAGGCTGGTGCTCCTTTGGTCTTTGGAGAAGTCATGGTGCTCAGCCAGGGAGGGTGGCTCTGTCTGTGAGGACAGTGAGGACGGGTGGCTGCCCGGGGGCTGCTTCCTCCCTGACACAACCTCATTGTCCAGGGAAGGAGATTCTCCCACAAAGCTGCAAACAGAGCAAATGGAATCTGTGAGACTTGGGGGGAAAACAAAGAGCTGCAAGGCCAGGCTGGATCACACGTGGTCAGCAGGACTTAAATAGGAGTGGAACAGAACGTTTGAGCACCAGCAGCAGGGTGTGGAACCCTTCCACTGGCACAGCCCTCACCCCTTGGATCCACAGTGTTGTGGGGACTGGGGTGTATTTCAGCCAGCCAGAGGATTTTTTTGAACAGAGCTGGGCACCAGGTGGCAGCCTAAGGCAGGGCTCCATGGGCAGAGCTTCCCGTGCCTCGGGAAGGAGGGCAGCAGCCCCTGCTCCCCGCTGCCGGGATGCTCCCAGGGTATTCCTACAATTCCTCCCGTGGCCTAGACTGACAGGAATGAGCCACAGGGTCAGGACTGAAAGTTGGACACAGTCGTGTCTGCCTTTGTCACAAAGGCTGGAGGATTCCTTGAAATAGGAAGACTCTACTATCGATAAAAATTGGGCTGTCTTGCTTCTAATTCCCATTTTGAAAAAAAACAAAGCCTAAAGGATTTAGTTCTGATTTTATTTTTCCTCTTGATAAAAGCCTTTTGTCACTGAGCACCATTTTTTGGGCACATATCAAGGAAAACTGTTCTAAACCTAAAAACCCCACATATATATCAATATATGCACATCCTTTAAGCAATAAACTTTAGCATTTGATACAGCAATCCCAGGAGAAAAACCCTCAGGAGTTTACTGCTGGATAACAGCATTCCATAAGCTCCAGCACATGGTACAATGTCCAGTCTGGCAGAGCAGACACTGCCCAGAGGGTTTCCAGCACACGAGCAGAGGGAATGCTGCTTCCCTCCTTCACCAGTGGGCCCCAGGATAATTAAGAATGGCACTAATGAGCTCTGGGGGAAAGTTTTTGTCCAGGATTTTTGCTTCAAATGGCATTTGGTATCTGCAGCATCAGGCTTTAGAGGCACTGCGATACGGAAGAATGGAGAGGGGAGGGACAAGCTGCAGGACCTTTCATGGAAATTAAAGCATGTGTTGAAAGGATCCTGTTGGATTTGCACATCTCCAAAAAGTCTCTTTCCTGCTGCATCCCCGGGCTGCAGGGGATGCAATTCACTGAGGTTTTTAAATCTGAAATATCTGAGAGCAAGATGTGACAGAAATCCAACTGAATTAGCACTGGTTGGTGGCTCCTCATTCCCAAACCTTCCCAATGGATTTTCCTTTGGAGCTCCTGCACAATTACAGCCCCGTACACCAATCCCTGTGGCATAGCTCATCCCCAAACATGAGAAGGATGCCTAGATCCAAACCCTGTTATGTGCAGTGGATTCTTTCAGTGAACAGCAAATTAGGGGGAAAATTCCCTTCAGGAAAATGAAATTGAAAACGTATTTTCAGTTCTCATTACTGAGATATATCATGCACCTCTTTCTATTACTTCATTAAGATTTCAGGGTTTGTGAGCACATCCACGAGCTGCCCCCAATGTTCCACAGGTGCATTTATAGACACTTCTCTGAGAAATCATCCCTCACGTGGAGCACACAAACCCAGCAGGATGGTTATCACAACGGGCAATAAACTGACAGCAATCCTCACTTCCAACTGCAATTAAATTTAATTAGTTTTAGCAAGACAGGGTATAGAGGGCATAAAGAAGGTGTTGCTTCAGCCTGTGAAATGAGGAGTCAGAGCTGTATGGATCCACCACCTAAAACAAATTCCCTTCCTGTAAAAAAACAATAATTTTCCTTATGAAGACTGTTCTAACCTAGAAGAGTTTTCTACAGTGCCAACTTGGAAAAGCTTATTAAAGCACTTGAGAAAAAATTAAATAAAATCTTTTAAATAAACTAAGAAAAATCCAATTAACACCTCCAAATCGGAGGAAATGGTTTCAACTCTGTCCATCCCAAGGAGTCAGTGGCCAAAGCCCACTGGAACCAGCCCACAGGAGCTCCTTATACTACTTCAGCAGTTACTCAGTTCTAGAGAAAAATACTCCTTCCTTCACCTTCCAAAAGCTCATCTAGAAAAAGAACCATGTTAACCCTGTTGCCATGAAGTTACAGCTTTTGGTTTCAAAATCCCCTCCCTCTCCCAGAGAAGCAGTGGAGTCGCCATCCCTGGAAGTGTTCAAATGCCAAGCAGAGGTGGCACTGCTTGGTTTAATGGCCACAGCTGGATGCAGGTGAAGGCTGGACTCAGTGATCTCAGAGGGATTTTCCAACCTTAAGGACTCAGTGATTCCATGCAGATGAGGTCATTCACAGAAGCACTAATGGAACACTCCTAAAATAATCCCTCCACGGCTCCAATACTGGGAAATGCCCCAGCCTGGAGGTTCCCCCAGCACAGCAGGAGGCTGTGACACCGTTTGGTCCCCGCGGGATGTGACACCGTGGGGCTGGCAGAGGAAATGCTCCAAGGGAAGCCAGCCAGGCCAAACAGGAAAACCAAACCATCAACATCTCCTGTGAGTTCCTGCCTCCAGCTGGGGTGAGGAGGAGGCACCAAAAGCAGAGTCCTGCTCACAGCACCCACAGCAACATGAGGAGAACGTCTGCACTGCTCCTGGCAGGGACCTCATCCAAAATAAACTGCAGACAAAATGAACGTTCAATATATTCCAGGAAGACTTCCATTATTTAAAAGTACATTAATCTCGTTTCTCTTCAAGTGCCAGAATTAATACAGCAGTAATTCCCCTGCAATGAGCAGTAAGTTAAAATAAAGCAGAGCAATGGGGTGGCAAAATGTTGAAGAGTCTCTACACTGTCACCATTATATTATAAACAAGGCAAAACCTAAATATTTCTTGCAGTGCAAACAAAATTCCAGCACATGGGATTGAGTTCAACCCTTCAGTGAACCGGAATGTTTAGGTGGAGCTGTTCTCACCAGGATGGATGGATTGAAATAACTCTCCAGTGCTGTCTGCTCTGAAGCTGAGACAAGCACCTTTGTTAAGAACCTGATCTCAGAAATGTCTGTACCATCCTGGAATCCAAGTTAATTTTACAGCAGCCTGGCTGTCACTGTTGGCACTTACTCGGCTGTTGAACCTCGAGCTGGTCGTTACCCTGATTTCATAAGCAATAAAATATTTATAACACACAGTTCTCAAGTGCAGAACAAACCAAACGTAATTGACATTAGTGCTTGCTGTAAGATCTCAACAAGTATAGCATTAAAAACCAGATAGAATGCTATTTTCATACCACACTGAGCAGACAGGACACGAGTTCAGGGTAGATCGAGCTGTAATTTACACAACAGGTGTGAACTATAAAAAAACCTCACACTTTGCAGCTCTATGTTTATTTCACTAAATCATTCTAAGAACAGAAAAGCATCAGCAAATACTCAACGATATTCCATTTCATCCTCCACTTCACCACCAATAAAACACTTGCGAGTCTGAGATGTGGGCATGGAGAGATGCACCCTGTGTCACCCCACCTGAGGCCCAGGGTCCCTGTTCCAGATGGATTTTGCAACTCTGCTATTCCAGAGGGATTTTTGCCATTCAGCCCACCTGGTAGTATGTTAAAGGAATGGTAACGACAGAAAATCAGATTTAAAAGCAAAGAAAACAACTAGAACTGTCCAAGAACAGCACGTGGAGCACCCTGCCCTAGCGGAAGGTGTCCCGTGGCTGAGGGCAGGAATGAGATAATCTTTAAGGCCCTTCCAGCACAAAACCATTCTGGGATGGTGGGATTGCAGCATTTCCCCTCAGCCCTGAGCTGAGGAAAGCCCTCACCTGTCACCGCTGTGCCGCTGCTCGTTCCAGGTGCCGTACTGGCTGTCGGGCTCCTGCACCAGCGTGTCCGTGTCCTTGGCCCCCGGCGGCTGCCTGGAGAAGCATTGCCTCAGCTGGTCCTGCAACAAAACCTTCAGTCAGTGCTCCAGCCTCCGGCCAAGGGATTAACAGCTTTTATTGGCAATAAAAGGGTTGGGATCTGACAATTAAACTTGGCCGACTGGGACTGAACTTAAACGCGAAGAACTGCTGTGAACTCAGAGCGAACGTTCTCTGTACAGTAATTCTCTGTACAATAATTACAATAATTGTTTTCCTGGGCAAATAATGGATTCCAGAGGTTGGAGCTGACTCCCTGGTTTCAGGAACTCCATGCTGCTTTAATATTGCACTTATCTCAGGTTGCAGAGAACTTCTCAAAGCACCTATGCAAGCAGAAGGAATTCTGCTGGGAATGACATTTCATCTCCTCAAGCACAGCAGGCAAACATTGACTCCATTGCTCTTTTCCTGGGTTTAATAAAATGATCCTTTTTTTTCCCCCCCAAGCTTTCTTTGGAAGACATTCAAAATAAAATACATAAATGAATAAATAAATACAAGGCCAGACACAAAAAGCCTTCTACAAACTGATGTAACATCCAAACCCAATGCAGCACAGACCACGGTGGGTTTGCTTTGTTTTACTCTGACCTCTCCTTTCCTGACTTTTTATTCCACGGATCTGCTGCTTTCCTAACAAGGAATGAGTGGATCCAAGGCCTCACCTTTCCAGGGAGAGAAGTGGGTCAGTGCTGGCACCTCAGATTTGCAGCACAGCAATGTCAACCCAGCCCTGCAGCTGTGCTGAGTTATTCAGGGAGGTTCAAGAGTTCCTGAAATCCTACACTGGGAGCAGACAATTAACTGTCGGTGCCTTTCACCTTCATTACCCTGAACAAATACAAACATGGCTTTCAGCTCCAGATTAGTTTTGCTTATCAAGATTTTATCTGACAGCAAATTACATGGCTTTCCATCTGCCCTTGGAAAAATCCAAGGATTTTTCTTTCTCTGTAAGTACCCCCCGCCTCTGTCCCACTGAGCAGAACACGTTGCTGAGACTAGAGCTGAGACATCTCCTTCTCTTCAGGCAGCACACACAAAGTAACAATAATTAAGAAATCCCATATTTAATACGTAGAATTTCTTCATATTATTGAGGAGGAAAAAGAGAGATTGCATGTTTACTTGTTTCCTTAATTTTGTACACCTAAAAAAATGCTGCCTTAGGACTATAAAACCATGAAGGATAATTCAGCAGTGCTGACACCTGGCTACTGCAGAAGTCCCACACTTGCAGCTCTCATAACCAGTTCTTATTTCCCAGTGGCCACAGCTACTCTCCAGCCCTGTCGTGCTCTTTGCTGACAAAATGTTTGTGTTTTAATACATGAAAATACAAAAGGCTCCACCATTTACTCCAACTATCACCACGCACCTCAAAGTTAAAGACCAAGTTAAATTCTGTTGGCAATACTCAAGTAGAAGGGGCTCGGTTTGTGAGTTACACGGAAGAGACGTTTCCTGCTTTTCACACTCCAGATGTTCCTGCAGCCCCAGAATTCACTGGTTCCTACCATTTATACAGTCATAGGATCTTTAAGGTTGGAAAAAAGCCTCAAAAAGATGGAGTCCAACCTATCCTACACAGATATCTAAATAGAGATATGTACATGAATGCCTGGAGGCAAGTTAAGCTCTTACATTTCCCATGCCAGGTACAAGATTCCAAATGCAAGCCAGGCACACGCTGCTTCCAACACAGGAGATAGTCTGGTATTTCCTAGAAACCACAGGGCATTTCCTCCTGCTTGGCTTGGCTGAATGTTTTGCCTTCCACAAAATCCCTCTGCAGCTTCCCAATCCCATGATTTGCTCCAGGGCCTCCTGGGCTCAGCTCTCACCCAGTGGCCACAGCACCTTTGGCCGGTGGCTGCCCTTCTAGGAAAGGCACTAAAAAATACCAGTGGCTCTTCTCACTTCCCTCCCAACTGTCCATGCTTATTCAGGGTTGGTTTGTTTTTTTTCCCACCTTGATGCTTATTATGAATTTTTTTCAATGCCAATCCCACTCTTACAATCAATTTGTACAGTGTTTTCCACTGCTTACGACTAAAGCCCGTTGCTTCTACACATGGCACCGTTTTATTTGCAATCACTCGCGCTGTTTCTACTAGAAATTAGACTAAAAAGCTTAGAACCAGGAGCAGGAGCAGCAGAGGAGCAGCTTTTGTGGTGTTGCAGTGGGGAGCCCTTGTTTACACGGCGCTGAGTTATCGGGGCCGTGGGGGCTGGACAGGAGGGGTGTGGACAGCCCAGATAACAACAGCTCAGCAGCCACAGGGGTCAAGTTTAGATGCAAAGACACCACTCTGTGAGGGCTCAGTAAATACCTAACAACATTTGACACTGCTGGCCAGAGTGACACCGTTAGCAGAGTTATTTCTCCGCGCTAAATCCAAAACGAGCCTGGAAAAGAAATAAAATCGCTGCTTCTGAAGACATTGTGAAGCTAAGCTCAATACAACAAAGTCTAAATGTCAGGAATCAAACACTCCAAACTCCAGGAAATCAAGAGTTGTCTATGTTTTGAAGACTTTGTTATATTCAGAATCACTATTTCATTTTGCTCCTGGAGGAAGCTTTTAAGACAATTGTATCCTTCCCCGACAGGCCCTTTCAACACGAACGTTTTAAGGTGCCAAATGATTAACTGGGAAAAAAAAAAAATAAACGTTCTCTAGGTACCAAGCACAAAAATAAGGAGTGGGAAGAGGAGCTGATCCTATCCTTGGCTGGTGGAGGAGGTGTTGGCTGGGGGCACCGAGGGTGGTGCAGAAAAGCAATTTATAGCCTGTGCAGCAGCTCGGAGGAGAGGGGGTGCTGAGGAAGGAAATGACAACAAGCCAGGAAGATTTTCCTTGCCAGAAGGATTATTAGCAAGAATGAAGAGTTTTAGCTTTTAAGCTCTCTTTTCTATCATTGTCACCACACTCCTGAAAGACTCAAGGCAGTGAACAAAAGAAGCCAGGCAAGGTACAGACATTTCCTCCACGAATAGAACGTTCAGGAAACTGGAAAACCAATCATTCCAAACCAAAAAGCAGTAAAGAGGGGTCTGGTGTGGTTTTAGCACACAAGATAAACTCAAATTAGAACCTAATTTATGATGACAGAAAAATCTCCCAAATCAAATAAAACCCATGCCTGATCCAGGTTTCAAGTGCTGCAATTCTCCAAGCTTTGATCTTTAACTTCCCAATTCTTACACCAGCAGCCAGGGGAAAAAAAATCCACTTAATTTTTGTATAAAATAAAGCAGCTGAGCTGTGTCCTGCTTTGCCTCTGGTTCTTCTTCTAAAATGAGCCATTATGATTATGCCTCTTTCAGTCCTCCCTTGGAATTAAGTTGGGCTTGGCTACAGTCCAGGGCTGATTACTCCTGCAATTTCCCGTTCCTGACAACGATGCACACACAGCGTTGGTCCCAGCAGCCCCAAATTTACCCCCAACTCTGGGTCAGTGCAGACATTGATGTGCAAAACCCTCCTGCACTGATGGGAAATGAAGACCTGGCACAGGAGGAACACCAGCTCCGAGAGATCTCCTGAGTCAGAAGCTGCACAGACAGTTTCAAAAATATCTTTGTTTGTCAAGGAGCCCGAGACATCAGCCAGCCAAAGTGACAGCCCACAGCTTGAGTGTGAATGTTCAGAGCTAAATTCCACTGGCATGGATTGGGTATGAAGAGGAACTGCACAATGGAAGGAAGTTTTGACCATCTGCCTTGTTAATACACAACTCGGAGAAAAAATGGTGCTGATTTCTTGAAAAGGGCTGCTTTTTCTTTTTTGTTTTGCATTTTCCCCTCTCCTTATGTTAATTAAAGAAGCAAAAAATGTGGTCAAATTGCCCCTGAAGTGTGACACCGCTTTTTAGCAGAGCTCACAAGTCCTTACAAATCCCAAAAACTATTCCAGCTGTTCCCTTGCAGCATGACAGGAAGACAGCCATAGACCTCCACCTATTCATATTTTATGATATTATTTTGTAGTTGACTCTGCCTTGAATGGGATGCTGAGCTTGATGAGCTCCAGAGGTCCTTCAGAACCTAAATTATTCTACAATTATTCTAAGGATTCTAAGGACTAAGAGGTGAACTATATGTTTTGGAGCACTAACAGAATTATCAGAACAGAACATCAGATTAAAACCAACCAACACTGAAAACCCCAGCCCAATAACAGGGTCTATGGGTCACAGCCCATGGATTTTAACTTGGAAGTGCCCAAATGTCAAGACAGCAAGTGGGAAGAGGATCCCAGGATTTCCATCTGTACTTACTACCCATCCAATGAATGCTGCCCATAAGGAGTAAGTCATGGCTCCAGCTCCTCCCAATTCCCAGCAGTCAGGTGGGATTCAGACTGGTGAGATCGGCCAACTCGGTGCTTTAATTAATTGCTGAATGGAGTCAGTGCCTAGGGGAATGTTCCAGGCTGAGGCAGCACCTCCTGCTCCCACCCTCCCTGCTGCAGCCCCAGATAAAGAGTTCCAGGAACTGCCCAGCTGAGCCCAGGGATGTTACAGACCTCCAGCACGAGGGAAGGCTCCCCAGCCCTCCCCAACACCCCAACCAGCACAACAGCCTCAAACAGGACAGCTCTGCCCCATCCCTGGAGACCAGCTCCAAGATCAGGCACAGAATTAATGGAATTACCATCTCAGAACCTCCAGGGCTTTACCCCCTGACACAGCCACCTCCAGGGTGGTCAGCAGGTAAGGAGATGGCAGTGAGTGGCCGTGGTGTCTGCTCCAGTGGAGCGTTCCTCTGTGGGCTGTCCTGCTCTGGGGTCTCAGCACAGGGAGGACATGGAGATGTTGGAGAGAGTCCAGAGGAGGCCGTGAAGATGATCAGAGGGATGGAGCAGCTCTCCCATACGGAAATGCTGAGAATTGGGGTTGTTCAGCCTGGAGAAGAGAAGGCTCCAGGGAGACTTTACTGTGGCCTTTCAGTATCTAAAGGGGCTCCAAGAGAGCTGGGGAGGGACTTTGGACAAGGGGAATGGCTTCCCACTGACAGAGAGAAGGTTCAGATTGATGTCAGGAAGAAATGCTTCCCTGTGAGGGAGGTGAGGCCTTGGTAGAGGTTGCCCAGAGCAGCCATGGCTGCCCCATCCCTGGAAGTGTCCAAGGCCAGGTTGGATGGGCTTGGAGCAACCTGGGATAGTAGAAGGTGTCCTTGCCCATGGCAGGGGCTGGAATAGGATGAGCTTTGAGGTCCCTCCCAACCCAGACCATTCCATGATCCTGCCGGCCCCAACACATCCTGGGCTGGGCAGGACAAGCTGGTTTTATGTGAGAAACTGGAGCTGCTGCTGTTGCTGCTGAATGCACAAGCAACGCCTGGAGAAACACACGTGTGCCCCATGTGACTGCAAGCACTCACACACCACATTTAGCTCTCTTAGATCCTAAGGAGCTCCACTGCTCTGCTCAAAAATCCTTTAAATAATGGATGTTTCTCTCTCCCATGGGCAGTGGAGTACGTTCCAGTCCCACAGCACCAAGCATCTCATAAATGCCATCAGCCCTGACAGCCTCCCTGTTGCTATGCAACCCTGGGCTGCCTCTCCATACGAGTTTTCCCTGCCTCTTCCACAGGGATACGATACCCAACCACCAATTACAGCCCTGATGCCAAAGCCTGACAGCATTTTCCTTATGAAACAGGAGTTGTTTTTAGAGGGTGACTGGTGTAGTTCTCCACCTGTCCATTGCTTCCCCATTGATGCACAGGACTGAATCCTAACCCTTTCTCCCTGAAAAGGCACGGCAAAAATTGCAGCAAAGCAGATGTACTAACGGAGCTCCAAGACAGCTGGGACAAGGATGTGGAAGGGAATGGTTTTAAACTGGCACAGGACAAGTTCACATCAGATATTAGGATGAAATTCTTGCCTGTGAGGGTGGTAAAGCCCTGGCACAGGCTGCAGCACCAAAGAGAGACCCCAAGTCTACCCTGCATCGATTCTGGCCACAGCAGAGAATGTGGTCAAATTAATGCAGATGAAGTTGGTTCTGCCAGGGATCTGGTTACGATCGTGCAGTGACATCAGCTCCCTGCTCCTGCAGTGACTCCTGGCGCTGTTATCGTCCTCATTCCACAGAGGATTTCAAAGACATGTGAGAGTTTGTCATTTTTTCTACCCTGCAAATTGAGCTGCTCTGCCCCGCTGTGAACACTCACCACACACACGTCAGGTGGTTCAGGGCAAGGCTGAAGGTGGAGCAGGGGTTGACTCGATGTGCAAAAAGCAGACGAAAATCTAATTCTAAATATAAGCCCTGCTAAGGCTGAGTGAGCCACAACAGCACTTCCTCTGAAAGGTGGGAATGTACAACACAGCAGAGCAGAGGAACTAGTCTTTAAAACCTCTCCTGTACCATCAGATTAAATTTCCTCTTCAGCCTCAGGCAGCCAAGCCGATAAGGAATGAACCCCTAAGAAAGCCAAGGCGGCAGGAAGGAGCCAGAGGCTCCATCAGGAAGATCCTGAGCAGTGACAGGGAATCCAGGCTCTCCCCAGGGCACGTGTAACTCCCATCAGTGTTAATAAAACCTGGCACCGAGCGTGGAACAGGATCCCTCGACTTCAACACTGCAGGAGGCACAAGCCAGAACAAGGCAACTTCATACCGGGATGCCAAGGAGGGAATAGATTTGCTTTTTTTTGAAAAGCTGCATAGTTGAAATCAACACCTCCTACTCAAAAGGCTGCATTTCACAGCTCTTCTGCACAGTTAACGTCTCTCCACATGAGACACAAGCTAAACTTCAAACAAACATTCCTGGGAAAAAAGTGCTCGTTAACTTAAAGCCTGGAATTAAAGATGTACAGAAAGTGATAGGATTTCCTGACAACAAGTGAATAACAAACACGCTCGTTTCAACACACAGCTCAGATGTTTTAGGAGACAGCAGACGAAACACACACAGAGTCACCCCCCAGTGAACGCCAGGAGCGTTTCCCAAAACTTTCACAATATTACCAATTTCAATAAAAATGGATTGCCAGAATAGGGAGGCTGTGAGGGTGGTGAAGCCTTGGCAAAGGTTGCCCAGAGAAGCTGTGGCTGCCTCTGGGTCCCTGGAAGCATCCAAGGCCAGGTTGGAGCAACCTGCAATCAAAATATCAGCTCTAAATTTATTTATGCTGTTTTCTTCTTGTTTAAGAGCATGGTAAAAATCAACTTCTTGCAGTCAGCCTAAGTGAAATCACTGAATAAAATCGCTTAAAAAATTATTCCTGTCAAAATAATGAGACAACAACAAAGGCAGCTACCAAATGCCCATCACTATGGGTTTCTGGCCCAGATTTATCTGCCAGCTACGTTCATGGCCTGTTAAACCAAAGAGAAGTTATTAAGAATGAAAAAGCAGGAACTCTTTCAGCACTGGCCCTTGTATCTTCATTAATTAAACTGAACAGCTTCACTCCTCCCCCCCAGCTCCAAACAAGACAAACAACTCATTTTTAAAGCCTGCTTGCTGCAAACTTGCTTCCCACTACCCTAACAGCTCCCTGGGAAGTTAAAGATGAAATTTAAAGATTAAAATTCCATTTACTGATAGTACCAAAATATTATTTTTGAGAACAACTCATTGTGTTCTTGGTGAATATTAGGGCAGAACAATTCAGCAACTATTCACCATAGGGCCTGTACCTATTCCAAGCTCAAAATCAAAGTGCCAACTTGTAGTAATTCCTCTTTACAAATCGTTTGTTGAAGGATGCTCATCACAAAGGACAAACTTTTTGCAGACTTGGGTGCAACACAACAGGCACTGCAGATCAAAGCTCTTTTATAAGCAGGGACATAGTGCCAGGTGAATGCAGGTGTGGATCCCAAACCAGGGTCCTCACCTGCCCCAGAAAGGGATCCTGTTTGATAGGAAAAGGCAGAGTCCACCAGCTTTCCCCAGCAACAAGCTATACAAGCTTAGAATGAAACACCCGGGAAGATTAATAAAAACTAGGATGGGAATTTCAGCCTCTAGCAGGGAAAGGGCCGTAGGATGCAACAAAAAACCTTCAAAAGGACTAAGTGCCCTCCCAGCACATCTGGGACACATGCACCAAACAAATCACTCCACTCTCCTCTTTATTTTGGAATTCAAAACTGAATCCAAACTAATGGTGATGATGCCAGCTAAATTTTGAATGAAAACACCATTTTCTCTGCCCAGTACACCAAAAGCAAACCACTACTAAATGCATTTTGGTGTTATTTTTAGCACATGTCGGAGCAATTTAGGTAAAACACATCGACCACTCTCAGGCCCAGAATTCATCTTTCCTGTTCTGTGCGAAACACCTCTGAGGTTTTTCCATGACTTTTTTTAGCAGTGTAAGTGGAGCCAAGGGAATCAAACAGCTTGCCCTGGTTTTATTGTATGGCAACAAACCTCGAGACCTAGAACAGTGCTGGCTGCGAAACCAGATCTCACACCTATAATAGAACCGTGACCGATAGACCCCGATTAAATCAGAGGCCATGTTTAATGCATGTATCCCTGCTCCTCTTACAAAGACACCAAGCTGATGACACGAGATGAAAATGGACAATTAACTCCCTCAAAACACCTGAAAGAAAAATCAGCTTCTATTTAAAAGGTCTCACCGCGAAGCGAAAACTTCTGCAAGCTCAGCTATGGATTCGCAGATGTGAGGGTGAAGAAGTTTACTCGCACTGCCTTAAATTGTGCTGCCTGAGTTGAGTTTGGACAGCTTTCTGTGCTTTGTATGTGCCAAGTTCTCCATCAGTAGCCACCAGTAGCAGCAGGGAAAGGAGCTGGAAGCCCCTGGCTGTGTCAGGCAGGAGTTCACGAGCACGGCTGCTCCTTGTTTAAAAACTCATTAGCCCCAAGTGCCTGCTCTACACGACAGCCCTAAAGCAGCACAGAAGATATTTTACATGAATTACACACTTTTTACTCATTCCATAGTTTTCTGTAGCACAACATCGGTAGTTCCAAGGACTAAGACAGGACCCCTGGTGCAATCAGGTAAAAAAGAACCAGCTCCAGGTCTGTATTCACCAGCCATTTGCCACAGACACCAACCACAAACTTCTTGCAGCGCTCAGACCTTAAGTTTGAGCCCAAGTGAAACCAAATTCACACATAAAGCCAAGCACAAGCAAAATTCCTGCTGAAACAGAGGAACAGCAGCTCCAGCACTGCCACCAGTGACTTAAGTGAAAAGGTCACCCCGTGTCTCCTGATTTCTGCTCTGTAAGCAGTGCTGTGTAGGACAGCAGAACACTTGTCCTCCGCAGGTTTCACATTCCCATTTTTCAGCCTCCTTTTACACGGGTTGTTCATTCGGATGATTCCAATAAATCTAAAACTGCAGCTTAAAAAAGCAGCCAAGAGAACTTCGCCATGCTCACACTGTAACAGTGGTTACCAAATATTTCCTTCTTCATTCTTTTGTGCTTACTTGACGCTATTTTCTTTCCCAGTCTGTCCAAACAGGACATGGATAGCAAGCTGGGACAGAAATGCTCTACCCAACGCTGATAGAGAGCCCTGGAAAGAGCCATATTCAAACACCACACCTACCCAAGGAATGCAGCGTCACCTGCACTCATTCCCTGAGCAAACCCAGCCGGGCCACAGCAGAGCTGCTTGTGTTTACACTTCACAATGAGTAACTGTTTTGTTTAACAATAAAAAAAAAGAAACCAAAACATTTTAGCCACTTCAGAGAGTTTGGATTTACCCACATGCTGGCACCAAAGCTTGGGGGCCCCTTTCCACACAGCTCAACCACAGTCACTGGTCAAACATTGGGTTTAAATCACCAGTTTCAGGTACAACTCAAACCACTGGTTTCAGCTCCTCTCCATGAAATAAAACAGAATAAACCAGATTTGTTTCCCTTTCATTCTTCATTACCCTAAACCTTTGCTGCTCTGCAGGTTGTGCCAGAACTAGAATTGGGGGTGCCAATAATGTACAAGAGGCTCATGGCAGCAGCAGCCCTCAGGAAACCAGCCTCTCCTCTACCTCTCTGCCACGCCATGGAATACAGACAGTCCTTCCTGAAAATAACCTGGAGACTAATGGAAAAGGGAGAGGAAAGGGCTCTGTCTGGCACAGAGCAATGGAGAACCAAGAACTTTTCACCTTTCCTTTGCTGCCAGGAATTGCACCCTGGCTCTGCCACACCACAGCCTTCACAAGTCACATTGACCCTACTGCTTCTGTGGCATGACAAAGTAGGAAGCATTCTGAGAAAAAAACACCTATTTTTCAATAAAAGAAGGAAATAATGATCATTTACATTGCCTGCACAGTGACAGCACTTCAGTCTTCTGCTTACAAATTTAATTTCAGGCAATTTTTACTGGAAAATCACAAATACTGAAGCATACCCAAAGCCATGCTGGCCTGTGCTGGGGAACCAACTAACACCACCCCAGTTTCGGTTTAACTTTCTAATTTCAGACTAATACATGTCCTACCTTACTGCCTTGCTTCAAAACCAACCACATTTTCCCCATTCCCCAAACCTTGATTCCCTGGCAAATGAAAACATCCACCTGCGCTGCAGGAAGCAAGCAGCTGGGAGCAGACAGACAGACAGACAGCACTATCTGGAGGTGTTTTGGGGGCTGTTTTTAGATGGAAAAGCAGACAGGAGGGAGGTTTGGTTAGGAGATAAAACGCTGCAACAAACCCGAGGGTTTGCACTGAATTCTCTCCCTTGAGGGTCTCAAAAAGGTGCATCGCTTACGAGCTCGGGTGGCTCTGAGCTGGGCTGCCTCTTCCTCAAAGAGGAAAACCTCTGCTGACTCCGCACTGAAAACCTTCGGAAGGACTCTCTGCTCCGGGATGCAAAGTGCCTGAAGGAAGAGGTTCTCTTGAAGGGAGTCCTGGTGCCACCTTCCCCTCCACTCCGCTCATGAGCCACCGCAGTAGTGACTAAATTTAGTGCTTCCTGCAAGGATCTCCGCACTGTGCCCATCCACTGGGTCATGTGAGTTTGTGCCACTGTCAGTTTGTCTCCAAGGTAATCCATTTTTTTTTTCTCCTCCAGCAGAGATGAAATATCAATATTCAGTAGCAATTAAAATATATTCTCCTTAACAACCCTGATTTATTTTGCGGAAAGTGATTCCGTATATAAAATATTTCCAGCTAAGGTAAACAGCATTGCACTATCACTCTCAGCATATTCCTAAAATTAAATAACCAAAGATGTGAGGTGGGAGATTGGTATTTGTCAAGTAGGAAAAAATAAAAGACTTTTCCTACTTACAATCGGCTTTGCAGAGTTCCATCAAAATATGTTTAATTCAGCCATGTTAAAGAGATAAATCAATGCTTAAATCCTGACACAGTCACTTGAAACGAGTCCATTTGCAAGCAGAGAATTAGGCTCTTACTCTCTCATTTCAGAGCAGGAAAAGCAACTCCCTTTTTAAGCCAAGTTTTTGTTTTGCTGTAAATATCAGAAGGATAAAACAAATCTTATTCTCCTGGCTCGGCCACTCGTCAGGTGGGAGTACATTGACCAAAGTTCTGGTGCTCCTATACAATCCATTTAGCAGCAAATCGATTAGATCTTCCAAACAATAAATCCAGATTCTTCTCAAAAAACTCTGCAGCAGGGTGTCAGCAGCAGAATCCCCTCCTCAGCAGCCCTGCTGCCTTCGGAACCATCCTGGAGCTCTCCCCTGGCAGAACTGCGGAGCGAAGCCGGGGGAGGCTGAAGGGGAAGAGTGTCCAGGGACTCGCTGCCTGCTCAGAGCCTGCCAAAAGAGCTGCTGGATGACATCAGCTCCTCTGCTTCCAGGGGGGCTCCCAGCCGAGGGACAACCGCAGGGACTGTCCCCACGCCTCCTCCTCCTCCTCGCACGGCCCGGAGCAGCTGTGGATGCACAGCTGTTTGTAACCCGGCCGGCTCCCAGGCAGGGTCCGCCCCGCTCCCGGCGCTCCCGGCTAAGGCACACGAGGTTACAAGCAGGAGAACGCTGCTGCCTCTGGAATGCCGATCCCTCCTCTCCGTGTCCCTGCCTCGCCTGTGCCCCGGGGAGGAAACAATGAGGAGGTGACCAGCCGCAGAGGTCTGCCCAAGGAAGGATCTGGGCTGGGCTTTATTATAGTACAGGCAGGGTTACCATGGCAACGCAGGGAACAGCATCTGCTGGCTCCGGAGCAGGCAGGAGTTGCACAGATCTATTGGAATGATTCATAGTTTGCACATGTCACGTGGACTTAGTGATTTTAACCCTTCCCGGGGAACGCGGCTCTGCCAGGGAACCTCTCACACCCACCCCAGACGATTCCCACCGGGATGGGGCCACACCTACACCCTCCTCCTGCAGCTCCACGGGCACCTGGGCAGTGCCAGCACCCCCACCTGGCTCACTGTGCACTCATGGCCTCAAAGAGTCCCAATCAGTGACTGTGCTATCAGCACAGGATAATGATTAAACCAGAGGCTCGGACCAAAGCTGAACAGGTCTGACCATTGGAAGCCGTTTTTTATCACTTTCCTACACCGCTCCCTGTTGTGAAGAAGGGCTCCATGTCCTTCCCCAGCTCTGCTCCCTCCCTGGCTGCTGGCAGACCACGGGGTTGGTACCACAAACCCAAAATGATTGAGGGTAACAAGAAGACCCCAGGTGTCACCAGCCATGGAACGCCTGGGAACAGCCCACTTGGGAGGACAGCAGGAATAAAAGCTATGGGTTTAAATCAATACCTCTAAGTTCATGATGTAAGTTTGGACTTAAAAGTCCAAAGTCAAGCTGTGACTAGTTCAGGACCAAGGGAAAAGAGGCAAGATAGGCAAGTTGGAAGCTGCTCACTCTTTTGTTTGTTCAAGGGAGTTTGTGGATGTTGCTTAATTTGCCATACAAAGTACCATGAACTTGCATCACCCTCTGCTCCTCTGAACTATCCAGGAAGAGATTCAATGGAACAAAGAATTTCTAGATAACATTTGATGCAATAGTTCTTACGTAAGGTTTATTCTATCAGAAATGTGCCTTGCAGACATGCATGAACCCAAGATGCCCTGAGGAAACGGGGTGCCTTCCCTTGTAATCCCTGTTTTTAGGAGCTAAGCTCCACCAACCTGTAACTTATCTCCAGGAAAAACTTCAGTGATAACTATATAGCATTTCCGAACTTATTCTCATTTCTGAATGTTTTGAACATTCACAAATTATCAGCCTTATAAAATCCCTCAGTAATCAAAGAAAATCCAGCCAACAGAGAAAATCCTTTTTCTTCGCCCCTCACACAGCTCTTCTCTAAAGGAGCTGCAGGGTTATTTTTGTACTGATATGGAAAGAAATAGTTTTGACCAGATTCCCCAAGAGCAGGGTGTTTCTTAGATTTGTAAAGAAATAGGAAAAAAAATAAATTCATCTACCAGAGTTATGGATAATGCTTCACAAACGATGAAGGTCCTGCACCCAAGGCTGGAATTTAAGACTTAGCACACATTTTTAGGCTGTTAAATTTAAGTGTGATATTTCAAACATCTGCGCCTTTGCAAGTGCAGCTCTGTGCCTGCTGCAGTGCGGGGATTCTGCACGGGGCACTCTGCCATTCCAGAGGGTTTCAGGCTCCATCTGATGCGGGAGCCCTTGAAATAGCAGCCCGAGAGCTCTGCCTGGAGCTGCCATGTGAGTTAGTCAGCAGTTCCTTCACCTCACCAGGACAGGCAGAGCAGAACCAAATTTAACTCCCCTTCTGGAATATCAGCTGGGGCAAACAGGGGGAGAGGCACAGCCAGATGTCACCCAGGATGCACAGAGCAAGGTGTTCCTACAGCCCGCTGCAAGGACTCCTCACATGGGCATGGAACTTGAAGGATCTGAAAATGCTCCACAGAATATATTCGCTTTTTTGTTGTACCTCCCCTGAAAAAAGATGTTATACCAAATATACCGGTTTTGTCCTCAGAAGATTGGAAAGCTGCTGATTTGAATCTTTCTGCAATACTAAATTTAGGATCTTTTGGCACCACGTGAACACACTGCTGGGTATTGAAGCATCTAAATTACTGCTTAGATTTACACCTCAATTAACATCAGGTTTAGAAAAACACTTTAGAGAACAATCCAGATGCACCTTCACCATCAAATCCAAAGAGTTGGAGATTTTTCCAGCACTTCAGCTGAACTTGCAAGGGAGTGGAACAAGATGAGCTTTGAAGCCTCTTCCCTTGGAGGCCATGGGCACCTTCCACTAGACCAGCTCCAAGCCTCATCCAACCTGGCCTTGGACACTTCCAGGGATCCAGGAGCAGCCACAGCTTCTCTGAGCAACTTGTGCCAGGCCCTCATCACCCTGTAACTGGCCCCCAGCCCAGCAGTCCTGGCAGAGTGAGGGTTTGTTCCTGAACAAGAACAGCACAAGATGATCTTCTGCCCTTGACAGATCCGAGCGATTATCTCGCCCTGGGTCTGTCAGGGATCTGCAACTCCAGAAAACAGAGCATACACACACAGCTACCCAAACTGCATGACTAATTACCTCAGTATAAAATGGGACCTCGTTATTTAAACATCGCTGGATACTTCCATTATTAACATCTATTCCACCCACAGCTCAAAACCACAACCCTGCACAAAGACCTAACAACCCTTGTTTCTCCCCTTATTCCGTAGAAAGCAAAATTCCATGGTTACATTACATTTTCCAAAAGCATCTTACAGCTCATTTGGAGCTCCACCTGCTCTCAAATACATGTAATTATGTTAATGATTCTGTGGGATTGCAAGGTCAATTTAAAGAAGGCCTGCAAGCAGCAGAGCAGAGAACACACGGCCCAGGAGGGGCAGGTGGGACTTGCAGCTTCTCTATGGGTGTCAGTCCTTCCAGCCCATGGGGTTCCCTGCCACCAGCTCCACCCCAGCACCATGGAACTGGGAAGGAGATCCAGTTGAAGACCCACCAAGACACCTGGGATTAGTTTTCAGCTCAACTGGGTCCCCTGAAGGATCCTTTGCCAGCAAGGCACAGGATGGGCCACCTTAGTCTGGACTAACTGTGACAACAGTTTCTGCTCTTCCCTTGTGGGAACTTCAGTCAGGAATTCACTCTCTGATGGGTTCCTCCTATCACCCTCCCCTTTCCAATCACTCCACTCCAATTAGCAATTAGCATTAATTCAGGCATTTCCAAAGGGTTTTCTGTGAGGCATCATCCCACCTACAAAGAGCAGGACCCAGCACTTGTGAGGACCATGGGCAGTTCCAATCCCACTTTGTGACACCCCTGGGAGCAGAGCCTGCCCTTGTAAGGCTGTCCTGCTCCTGCATTCCACACCAACCACCCTTCTGCTTCATTAGTAAGAGAACTTAATTTAACCTCTTGTGTTTGACATGATGGACTATTTAAAGATGCAGCCCTGGGCTGGGCTCGGTTGCAGGGCTCCAGACTCAATTACTCTTGGGCTCCTCAGACACACACAAACAACTCACAGCTTTATAGGCCCCTTATTTTTGCCTCTGTATTCTGTGTTTTGCCAACTGAATTGTCACATTCCAAGAAGGAGCAGCAAGCATTCCTAACTGCAGCCTGAATTTCTCAATCAAAGTCACATTTAAAGTAAATAAGAAATGTTTGTCTGCACCTCTGGCAGAGAGAAACCAAAGCCCAACAGCTGGAACAGAGGATCTGCTCCACTGCAGATACCCAGCTTGTCCACCATTCCAATCCAGGAATTCCCAGGACACTTAACACAGCCAAAGACAAAAGGCCTTGGTGGTTTTATCTGTTTTGTGGGGTTTTTTTGTAAATTTTCAGGGTGATGTGACAATGCAATTCACTGAAATGCCCAAACAGTCCCACCTGTAGACAGGCACTCTACAAAGAAAGTCAAAATGAAAAGGGGAAAAAAAAACTAGAGAGAGGGAAAAGAGTGGAATGGATGAAGTGTACTAACACAAGGACTTTGGACAGTGTCTATACAGAGAAATCTCTTTTGCAACCCCAGGTATCTCAATATGTACACCAAATATTTGGTTTTGGTTCCTACTTTTATTTTCTACTGAAAATAAGCAAGTTACACTCACAGCCACAGCTCTAATTAATGGTTATTCACAATCTTGGACAACTTGCAGAGAGACCTTGGCATTAAAGATATTCCCTTTGCACACAACATCTACAAGAGCCTGAAATTCCATTTCCATTTTTCCTTCTATTAGGTAATTTTGAAAGCCTCCAGAGGCCTCACAAATCAGTGAACAAGGAGAGAAGCTGCAGAGGCAACAGGCTCTGCATCCATACTGGTAAAGTTTACACAAGCACTCACCAATATGAGAGGCTTTTAAAGAAAGGTGCAAAAAGCATTTCAGAAAAGATCCCATCAATGTAGTACATGGCTACCCTAAAAATCTTTATTTTAAACAGAACCGGTGAAAAGTCATTAAAAATATATAAATCTGCAATCCTTGTTTTCCTTATAGAAGCACCCTTGTGATAAAGAAAGCACATTAATAGTTTTCCTGACTGAATGAATGCTCTACATACTTGTTTATACCTGCCAGAGTAATTTTTATATTCTACTGCCACGGTGATCCTTGATGGGATCAGTGAAAAACTGCACTTTCCCATTTTATTTGTAATCAAAAAGTCAGCCATCCTTTCTCTGATTCTAGGCACTTTTGCAGTAGCAAATCATTAAACCAAGGTTAATAAGATTCAGTAAATAAAGGTAACTGTGAAATATAATTTTTACTCTAAGTTTTTAAGCAATTTAAATACAACTACCAGTAATAATTGCAACAACTAAAGCACAGCAGTATTTCAGAAAATGCCGGTTCTTTTGTCCCCCAAACTACATTTCTCCTGAACCCAAGCAAGGCCAGTTAAACATCCTGAACATACACAGATTTTGTGCCCTGAATTGTTTCTGGCTAAAACAAAGCTATCAATGTTAAAGCTGAGGAAACCAGCTAAAAATATACGAAGTTGTTTGCAAGCCCATGTGCATAACCCTGCAGCACTTCCCTTCCAGCTCAATGGAAGAGGAAAAACTGAAAAAACAGAAACAGGAAATTCCTACAGCACAAATAGGTTAGAAAGGACTAAAACAATTTTCTTTACATTTGTTTATGTCCAAGGGATCAAGCCAAGCAGAAGATGGATGATTACAGGTTGTTTTTAACTTGTACAAACAAAAATCCAGGATGAAGATGTCTGAAATGGATCTCCCTGTACCAGATGAGAAAACAAAGTAATGCCACAGCCAGGGCTCTGCTGGGAAGTCCAACATGGAACAGTTGCTGCTCCCTCACTTGACCCAATGGACATGTTAAACACAGATAACCACAAAACATCTTCAAAAGAGACTTCTCGAGCACAGGACATGGCCTGGAACACCTTCACCTGCTGAACTTTTCTCCCAGGGCACACAGGGTGAGTGGAGTGCACAGAAACAAGCAGGAGAACATGCTGCTCCTGCTCCACACCACCTGCCTGAGGAGATGTCAGAGCATTTGTTCTCCTCACTGAGGGTGCTCAGGAAATCTCCAGCTACTGAGGGCTCAGATCTGACTCACGAAATTCCTCTGAAGGAAGAGCTGTTTTTTTTCAGGCAAGGGATTTCCTTCTTCAAAGATCAGTAACAAGGAGCTGCTTCTGAACCCATTCCAGGTGTTCCTGGTGTGATCACACACTGCCCAAGGCCTGTCTGAACACTGCTTTTCCACCTTCCCCCTACAAAACACCATTCCATGTGTCTTCCACTCACACCAGGCACTGCTTGATGGCACTAAATTGACCAAACACCAGCTGTGAGTTAATACAATAATTCCTTCACCCAATTTAAATTTTACTGGATTTATTTGCAATGGCTGTATAATCTAAGTTATAAATGCACTCACTTTCCTTTGCTTCCAGGTCTCTCTGCTTTTACTGCCTTGTCCTCCTTCTGCCAGACACAGCACAACAGCCCAGTGCTCCTACATTCTCCAGGACACGGACAGCACACAGTCCATCCCACCTCCCCTCAGGTGCCAGGGATTTATTAGTCTCCATCACAAATCACTGAACCAAATACTACGTTTTTCTAAGCTTCACTCAGGCTCCAGATATACCTGAAGTTACATTTTAAGAGCACCTGTGCCCTGCAGTATGAGAGTGTTCTGGTATCCTGAGGAAAGCCCTCTACAAAGAGCTGCTTTCCCCGTGCTCAAGTAGCTCCCTAAAAACGCTGTTTCCTTTCAGCACAGTAAACACTGACTGCATGAACAACTCACCACTGCTGAAAGGACGGGAACAATAGTGGGAACTTGGCTGTCTCCCAGCATCAGCAACACTGACAACAGCTTGGGAAAGCAGGAACTGAGTCAAAACAACTTTAGATCAAAATATTACGAGGGAGGCAGTGAAGCTACCTCTGCTTTGTGTGTAAAAATGAGGTTTAGCCTCATGGCACAGAATGGTTTGGGTTGGAAAGGATCCTAAAGATCATCCAGCTCCAAGCCTGCCAAGGGCAGGGACACCTTCCACTGGCCCAGGTTGCTCCAAGCCCTGTCCAACCTGGCCTTGGACACTTCCAGGGATGGGGCAGCCACAGCTTCACTGGGCAACCTGTGCCAGGCCTCAGCACCCTCACAGAGAAGAACTTTTTCAGAAGCATATTCACAATTCCAGACTTAAAATAAGGGAAAGGAGGGCAGGCACAGTCAGCTCCCCTTCCAGCTACTCTGAGCCTGGAACAACAGAGTCACTACAAAAAAATTACCAGGCCTATAAACGATTACATCTTACTCAATGAAACCCTTATTGCGACAAGTTAACCTAGAATGTGCTATTCCATGTGAACATTTTATGGTAAATTAAACTTAATACCACACCTCATTAGAACAAAGTGCCTCGCAGTGAGCACGTGTCCTTGGGCCGGGAGCTGGGATGTGGCTGTGGGCCAGCAGCGCTGCGTGGTGGAACAGCACTCCCTTGTGTTCCCACTGGGAATGGGGCTCCAAAGCCAGGCTGACCCGTCTGCCTGCTCTCAGCAATGCCACAGACACCACAATTCCTCTTCTACAGCAGCAGCTTGGAATCGGGGAAATGCCTTTCCAGATTTTCCTGTGCAAGGGCGTCATTCACCCAGCTTATCTGAGAGGTAACCCAGGTTATCTGCTCCTGCTGACACCAGGGGAGCAGACACTTGGGTGGGAGGGGTTTTTAACTCTTTTGGAAGAAACATCCCCACCACCAAAAACAAATCCCACAAGGGAAGAGCAGCACAGTTCACAGGAACTTTCCAGAGGTGCAGAGAGAGGGAAGGCACAGCACAACTGCACAGAGCCCCTTCCCTCCCTCAGGGCAGGGATAACCCCTCAGAGCAGGATGACCCCCCCTCAGAGCAGCACGACCATCACCCGTGGCTCCAGACTGATGATTTCAGTTCCCTTCCATCACCAACCCCCCTCCTCTGGCAGTGACACGTCAGGACAGTGGTTATTAACCAGCTGCCGCTTCCTTCAGAGTCATCTGACAAAACATATCAAAACTACTCTTTAAAGGTAGCAACCAAAACCTTGTCAAAACAAACTCTAAGTCTTACTTCTTCCTTAAATAACCCCAATTTTCTTTTGATTTTGCAATTATTCAACTCATGACTATCAATAAAGAACAAGGTCTTTTTAAACCATCACAATGCTGCAGAGGAACGTTTTATTTAAAACAAGTCATTTGCTTTGAGTGCTTTCAGGATGTAGCATTTCTTTGCTGTTTGAAAAATTACAAGTGCCAGACTGAGAAAAAACAACTCATCAGGACTGGTACCAGCATGGGCAGGAGACCCACCACCACATCTATTTCAGAAAGCCAAAACTGAGCAGTGAACCAGAGCAAGAACTGCTGACAACTGAGAAGACCAAGGGCAGGAACAGAACCTCCAGAGCAGTCTAGTAGAGGCTGTGTCCATCAGGAAGGCAAAAAAACTGGTTCTTGGACAAAGGGCATTGGAACAGGAAACCCCAGTGCTGTGGCTGCACACCTGGCACGACCAGTCTGACCCTGTGACTGATGAAAGACCATGGAGTTGCACCTACAGGACTTCCTGTGCCAGCCAGACCTACAGATGTCTCGTACCAACTGCAGCAGAGCTCCTCACCAGCTGGAAAAGGGGTGATGGATACCCCATGCACACTGGAAAATACCCAAATATATAAAAGCTGTGAAAAAAAATGTTTCACTGGACACAAAGACACTTGTCAGAAACCCAGAGCTGTTACCCACAGGACACAGATGTGTGGTGGTCACACCATTGCACGTGGACTGGGGCAGACCACAGAGCCTGCAGAGCTCAGAAAATGCTGTTTGTCACATCCTGCCCAGAGATCAGGACAGCAATCAGCCAGGAATTAGCAGAGAGCTGGCACTGAGTGGGTCCAGTGATGTCCCACAACTCCACCACTGCAGGAGCAAAGCAAATACACAGAAGGGGAGATGCAACCCAACAGTAACTCCTAGAGTAGCTTTAAAAGCAGATTTTAGTTATAATATTTTTTAATTAAGAGTTGTAGCTTCTTCAGGTATGTCTGCCTAATGAATTTATTCATCCTAGCTCCCCAAGACAGATTAAATAGCACTTGACAGCCAACCCAAACATCTCTGGTTACTCCTGACTGTAAGTAGAGAGAACAGATAAGTATCTCCTTAGTAGCCTCCAGCTGCAACAGCAGCACAGAAAGTGACAGAAGGCACAAATGTGTATGCCCCTTAAATCTGCTTTTTTAAAAAACACGAATATCAGAACTGTCATTCTGATATTTTCTTGCAGTAAATCAGGAAGTGTGTGCATGAATGAAAGTGCCTAAGGAATGCTCCAGGGCCTCTAAAAGAGAATGTACACCCAGAAAAGACAACACTCTGTTCTGTTACAGCCTAGAACTACACTGTACTGGAGGCCACCATCCCAGGCATCTTCTGGACTGAACCAAAGTTTGGGTTGATTTGGGATTTTTCCCCTAGCCTTATGGAAAATCCCACGTCAAAGCAAGAGCAGGGAGAGAACTCTCTCTCACTTCTCACACTGACAAACCACGAAGAACATCCACCCCCTCGTCACACTAATGACTAATTTTTTAGTTCGCGATTTAAAGGAAGCTTGTCTCTTAAAAATACAGCTGGTCAAATCAAAAACTTCATTAATGTCCAAGCACTTCCATGTTTTACGCTACTACAGTCTCCAGCAGGAAAAGGTTTTTAATGAAATCCCCAGTCCTTCAAGTACAATTTTCTCTCCCAGCAGCAAGAAATTTGCAGCGGGCAATCTCACCTCACAACTGATCAAAGGAAAGGATTGCAAAATTGAACACAAAATGAGGGAAGGAAACTCTTTGCTACAGTTTTAAAACGTAGTAGCAAACAGCTAACATGAAAAGGTTTGGCGTCAGTGCTGATTAACTACTGAATTGACAGCTGAAAAAAAGATGATCAATGCAAACTACAACAAGCAAATGAAAACTGATCTTTGATGAGTACAGGAGAAATTAAAACATTAAGTGATTCGTTCAAAGCAATACAGTATTTATTCATAAAGCCTTTTCAGCTCAAATACATGTTTTATAAATGTGAAAGTTCCAGCCACACAGCAGTCCCTGTGTAAAGCTGGCAGAGCAGCACTGTCAGAGCCTGCTAAAAAGAGCTTTTCATGACAGACAGCCCTGAGGAGTGTTGGAAGAGGAAGTGCTCACCGAGACACCGAAACCCACGAAGAGTCGAATTAAAAACAAGTAAGGAACTGTAAAATGACACACTCCTGAAGCCAGGAGCACAGCTGTTTTCCTGGAATAGCAGGCAGGGGCTGTACCGGCAGCAGGGCAGGAGGGTTCTGGGGCAGCAGCTCCAGAGCCAGGGAGAGCTTTTACACAAAGAGGGAAGAATATTCCTAACACACACTAAACTAAACCACAACTCCCATGGTTCTGCATAAACACGGAAGGGATGTTGACTCCTAAAAGGGTTTTCCAAGGCACATTCCGGCAGTGTACAGTTTTAAGGATTAGAGATAAAACAGCTTTTCTCACCCCAAATAAATCCCGAGTTTCACGTTACTACTCAAAAAGCAACTGCTGAGGAAAAGCCTTCGGCACATATGAACACTGCCAGGATTTCTGAAAAGAGTGGAAACAGCCAGCTCTGGGAGCACACTGACATTCCAGAGCGCACTTACCCACAGATACTGCAGGAACTTCAGCAGACGTGGACAGTAATAATACTCCATTTTCCACAGCTCCGAGTTAACGCCAACCCATCCCTGTTCCAGGCAGCTCCCGGCTCTCCCCGCCTCCAGCACCAGTTAAAAGCAGAGTGGAGCAATTAAAAGCACCATGAATAATGTACCGAGTGTGCCTGGCCCCACGTCACCGAGCTGGGCGCCTTCACCACGGGCTGGGGCTCCTCAGGAGCAGTCGCCCAGCTACCGGCAGCACGTGACTCAACCACTTGTTATTGAGCAGCCCACTGCTCCCAACTCCGTAATCTGGAGTGGGTCAGGCTGGAATTAATGACAGGACATGGTGTTTTGCTGTAAAGGCCCTCCAGAAGGAAAGGGAAGCTTTAAACCCCCTCAGTTATGAAACGTTCTGAACACCGGCGGGGTCGCTCGCTGACCTTGTTTTGGGTGATGCACAGGAAAAGACAAAAAAACCCACACATGTAACCAGAGGAGCTGCTGGTTTTATGTTCTGTGAATATAAAAATGTCTTTTGTGAACGAGAAGAAATAGACACAACCAAGTGGCTTTTTATACACCCCTGGAATGTTCCCAGGGAATGAAAACTGCCAAAAAAGGAAGAAAGCCCAGGCAGAGCTTTACCCACCCCCGGGTCGTCCTCCTCGGGCTGGGTCTAAAATAGAGAGTGGTGGAGTTGTTGGACATCAGCAGTGGGTGGTTTGTGAAGAGGGAAAATGGGAATCGTAACACTGCTTTTTTTTTAAACTTATGTCCTTTTTTTGACAGGAAAAGGAAAGGTAAGTGTCAGGAGCCCATCCAGGGAGGGCCCCTGCAGCCTGTCCCCTCCCAGCACTGCTCCAGCTCTCACCCTTCCCAGGGAGGGACAAGGTTGAGGTGACACAAAACAGCTTCCAGGATGCTGCAGCCTCCCCTCCTTGAAATCTTGGTACTTCAAGGAAACTACCCCTCACCTCACTTTTCTAATCATCACCTATGAATTCCTGTAGAGTTGACAAATTATTTTGATTTTCTTCCAGGTTGAGTGAGTTTTTGGGGGTAACAGAACAACTCAAGATGGGCTTCAGAAGGAACAAAGCTCCAGTGTTAGAGGCTTTACACAATCTAGAAAAAGAGGAGGTGTGGTTTTCAGTGGGTAGGAGACAGACCTGTCATGGGCAGAACTGAAAACAACTGGTGAACTGTGACAAGTCAAACCATAAATTCATCTGCACATGTTTATAAAATATTTATCTTCTCTCCCTTGCACTTCATTTCCAAGATATTTTAGGAGTCAGCTCACGATTTTCTTCAATAAACCCTTCTCCACCCACACACCGCAGCCTCATATAAATGCATCTTTCTATGGAGACCATTAGAGAGATCTTCCTCCCTAAATGACAAAAAACCCCCCGGAGTTTAATATAAAATAAATAAATAAATACATTTAGAGGTTTCAAAATAATTCCTGCCTACACCAGTTCTAGTAGCAGTGCTCTGTTCTAACTCCCCAAAGCAGCAGTTTGGGTGATAACCCACAGCTGCACTAAAGCTGCTCCATTTCCAGGCAAAGGTGCCATTCCTCCAGCCCCACAGCACAACCACAGCTCCTTTTTTTGGAGGATGAGTCCCAGCACACATTCCTCAGGTTTTAATTCCCAACACTTTTATCAGTCTGGATGACTCAATCAGGAATTCAGGCTTGTGACCCAACGTCAGCTCTGATGGCATCACAGAATTTATGGAAACACCTCCTGAGCTCCGTGGTTGCCCCTGGATGTGCAGGTGCAGCACTGAGTGGGAACAGCCCCACATCCAACCACAGGCACCAGCCCAGAGAGGGTTTGACTGCTCAGTGCCCACACGTGTCCCTCCACCTGCATTCCAGGCCTAAAGGAAAAGATCCCTGCAAGAGCCCAAGGCCCTGAGCCTGCTGCAGGCTCTGAGTTGGTGAGGGAAACCCCTTCAAAGCACAAAACTTCATTTTTATACCTACTTTGTGCTGCAGCAGGGCTAAAAGAGAGAAAAGTAGTGAAACCACTGATGATGACAGTCCAGCAGTGATGCTGGAATCTTTATAAAAGCCTTAGTGTTTTTTAATCAATACAAACTCAAAATAGCTGAACAAGGTGATCTAGATGAGTGTTAAATCTCCAGAGGATCATCCTCTGCAATTTCAAACACCAATCCCATATTGCCACTTGTATTTTGCAGTGGTTGATTTCCACGTCATCCTATGTAAATGTTCTAAAAGCCTAATTACAAGCAAATTCTCTGGAATATAATCACAAAGAAATGACTCCTCCAGAGGTAAAATGATAGTACTGCACCTTGCTTCCACTTGGAATTGTGTTTATCCATAATAAACTAGCTCATCAGCTAGGAAACTATCCATAAGAACCTAGCTCATCATGGAAAATGCCATTCAAGCAGTTGTTTACTATCACAGACAGACGTGGAATAATGCAGCAAATGGATATTCTTGTAAACTCGTTTGGCAAATATAAAAAAGGATATCAATATCAGTTCTCCACTGCTTTAGTGGTGAATGTAAATCAAAAGAAACTGTTCATTCTACAAGATTTGTCACTTTGAGCACTCAGTCTCTCTAGAACGATACCAATACCCTCACTGACCAGCAATATGGACTGGAGAATATATTTTGTTCACTAAGCCACAAAGAAAAATAAATAAATTCCCAACTACACAAACCAGAAACCGCTCAAAGCAAACAGCAGCACGATGTTACATTTCTATCTAATTCCCCTTCACAGCTGCACCACGGGAAATACAGACTGCGTTTGGATTCCAGGGAAATAGGGGATTTAACTGTGACTCCCGTGGCTCTTTCCTGACCCCTCGTGTCTGTCCCCCTCACACAGCTCAGAAGCGTCTCCAGCAGAGGGGAGTGTTGGAGCGCGCTGACACAACTGTGACTCCGCACCCAAAATCTCTGTTTGCTCCAAAGAAAACAAAGGCAGAACCTTGGTGCAGAAAAGAAATGGTTTGGTTTTACATAACCTTCTGCAGTACTTCTGTGGGGCTTTGGAAAACAGCAGTGTGGTGAGTTTTCCAGCTCCCAAATGCAAGTCAAAGCCCCTTCCATGCACTTACTTGCACTTTACACCCAGGAGGACCAGGCTGCCCTTTGGCTCCCAAAGCACTGCACAACAAACACACCCCGAGGAGCCTTTCCAAAGCAACACAACGGAGCAAAGAACTCGGATCCTACTGAATTCCACAGAGGTGAGGCTTCCCTTTTCATGCAGCTGAGTCTTTCTCACTTTCCCTTCCTGTCTCAGGCTACACTTGGTAAAGCTGAAATATTCTGAGTAACCTCCCAGTCAACAATGAAGTTGGAGAACAACAGTTGTATTTACCTGAGTACAGCACCTGAACAGTTCAGATACCCCAGCACTACTTCCAACAGCCCTTCTGTCCCACATTTCATCCCTGGCCAACACCACCTTTTATATATTTGCACTAAAAGCTGATGGCACATGACTTTTAGGGGTTGGCTAAATGCCCATTCTGTCAATAACCCAAATTCCCTGAGATGAACCATGGTAAGAATGGGAAAGAAAATGGGACATTAACCCTTGGATACTTTCCATGAAGCTTAAAGACTAGAATTGAAGAATAATCTGAGCCCGTTTCTAAAAGTCCAATTAGGAAACTTGTTTGTATAAAATCCTTACAGGTTTAGGTGTTCTCTTTTTCCTTGCTAGAAGGAAAGAAACCACTGAGTTTCTTGTCTTTTTCATATTTTTGTGTGTTCTCTGTTAAAGAGCTGCAAACAGCAGAGTAAGCCATGACAGAATAGGGCAGTGCAGCACCTCAGTGCAGAGTGACCTTGCAGTCAGGTGTGACCTTGGGACAGTCCATGGGGCAACATCCTTCAGTCTCCACTTTCCAAATCCTTTACTTCCCTCAGAAAATGTTGATATTTCATTTATTGTACACCTTTTGAAACATCCAGACCTTTGTTTCATATTTCAGGACAACAGCTGGATGGACAATGCTATTCCACAATGTAAAATTTCTCTGAGGGCTGAAGTCAGGACATCCGCCTGAAACTGAGGAGAACAGCACCCAACAACGTCAGGCAGGAATTCACCCTAACAGTGTTTGTGTGTTAGAGACAAACCAAACCACCCAAAATGTCAGCTGTGATCCTCCACAGAAACACTTCTCTGTGTGCTGCCAACAGAAAGAAAATTAAACCCATTATTCCTCAGGCTGGGACACAGTTCTATTTGACTGCACAAGCTGAGAAAACAACAAAAACCATAATGCTCTAGAGCCATCTTGAGTTCAGGATGAGAATTTTTCACTCAGAAAACAAACTGAACAGGCTGCAAGGCTGAGGCTTCGAGCTGGAAGCTTCAGCAGGGAGCAGTGGGGTGGGATTCCAGGGAGGGGCAGCCTCACCAGTTCAACCCCTCAGCAAATGCTTCCCTGCTTGGCAGCACATCCTTCCAGCACAACCCTCTGCAAAAACAAAAACAGAGCTGCAGTTCCCCGATCCCACCCCAAACCCCTCCTCCAGGGTCACGTACCATCCCAAAATCTGCTCTTCTCTCCTTGTAGAAACTGTGGTGGCTCCTCTGTGCAGACACTGAGGAAAAGTCTGTTCCCTCTGTTTTGTCTGAGCTCTGTTTGCTCCACTCTTTCCTGGGAGCCTGTAAAATACAGTTATGAATGGAATTAAATAGACATGCATATGCATATACATATATACATATTTTATATATGTAATACCTTTTGGAAAAAAAACAAACAGAGGAAACTCAAAGCTGAAAAGGCAAAATGGAAAAACATGATAGCTATGAACATCCTATACTTTAATCACAGAATTATAGGACCATTAAGGTCTCTTCCATCCAAATCCAACCTCTGAATCTCATTCACAGGTCACTGTGTGAAGAGAATCTCTTGCCTCTCACCAAAGTCAGGAAAGCAGAGGAATTTCACAGACAAATGAAGGCCATTGACCCAATAAAAATAAATTTTGCTTCCTTCAGATAAAGACAAAAAACTAAGAGAGGTCCAAAAACATCACTGCTGACAACTTGTAAAATAAACCTGAATTACTTATTTTCAAGTAAATATAAAATTGCAGAGTTAACAATTTAACCTCCCAGGTTCACAGCATCACAAAAATAACAAGCACATTTTTTAAAGCTTTTTCAAGCTCTCCACAGAAACATCAATAAGTATTTCTAGACTTGAAGCAAAAAATGAGGCCATCTAGTGCAATAGTTAAGAAAGGAGAACCCAAAAAGAAATGAACTCCAGTGAAAAGTATGGATCTGCTGCCTTGCTGCAGTGCTGAAAAGTGCTACAAGGACACAATAAAATCCTTAATAAAGAAAAGCTCAGTTACAGTTACATGAAGCACTTGGCGACCATTTGAAAATACCTTTTTATCCTCATGGAAGAACGGTTCTGTCTGAGCTGAAACCTTGTGTTTCCAAGAGTTATCCACACCTTCCAAGGGGAAACTTGGCCTGGATCGATGCAGGTCCTTCCTTGCCCTCACCTCCTGCATGAGGGGCAGGCTGTCCCTTCCCTGGCGGCATTTTTCCGAGTAGGATCGTCTGAGATCTGCGGGGACAGTCCCAAACCCGGACATGTAGCTCTTCCAATCACCCCTACTTTTGAAAGAGTCACCCTCACACATTTTATTTGTGCTGTCTTTGCTTCTCAGTGTAGAGCTCCTCACTACGTTTTTGCTCCAACTGCCCTCTGGAGACACCTCCAAGAACTGTTCTTTTGTCACCAGCTTCTTCTGTGAGAGCCCATCGTCAGCCTTTAGGGACAACTTGGAGGCCAGATTGACTTCCAGCCTCTGCTCCGTGCTCACTACATTTATGGGCTGTACCTTTTCAATCACAAATTTTGCACCTTGATTTCTGGAGGTCAAGTTCACTTCCTCATCCTC
This sequence comes from Cyanoderma ruficeps, assembly GCA_008694505.1. Taxonomy (NCBI): domain Eukaryota; kingdom Metazoa; phylum Chordata; class Aves; order Passeriformes; family Timaliidae; genus Cyanoderma; species Cyanoderma ruficeps. The sequence continues at coordinate 4,373,687 of VZDJ01000174.1, read as the reverse complement.
ATCAACGATGAAAGTTTTCTTCCTACCACATTCCACAGGCGAGTTTACAAACTTCTCTGGAAAAATGCTGCCGGGGTTTCCCCAGTAAGGAGGGCTGACCTTTCTGTCTTTGGACTTCTGCTTATCAAATTCGGGGCTCTGCAATTCCAGTTTCTCTTTGCCTTTTTCACTTACGATTAGTTTCTCTGGCCTGTGCTGCTCTTCTGCACGTTCACCTGGTTTGTTATTAACTGAATAGTGGTCTGATCCACTCCTCCACTCATTCCAGCTGTAGGTAAGAGTCATTCTATCCGACACATTCCTTTTGTTCTTTGATTTCTCCCTGCGCAGTGAGCCAAGATCTTCAGAGAGCTTCTCCTGAACTTTACTGGCCTTTGCCGATTCCTCTTTATATTCTGCCATGAGCGCATCAATATCGAGAATTTGGGATCTGTACCCATCCTCAGCCTTCCTTCCAGGGAAATCAGAATTACTGTCACTCCTTTTCTGGGGGCCCGGTTCACTGTCCTTGCGCAGCTGCGCGGAACGCGGCGGGGACCAGGGCTCATGGCAAGAGGAGACTTTCCTTCTGCCACTCCTGAGATCAGCTTGAGCTGTATTTTCCAGATCACGTTTTAACAGGAAAGCATCAACATCTATAATTTTCTCTTTACAATGATCCAGACCTTTCTCAGGATGCTGTTGGTTATCTTTCCTAGACATATGAAAATTACCGAATGCAACATTTTTGGAGAAAACGGCATCTTTTTCATCTTCTTTGACCCAATCCTTGCTAACATGCGCTTCCCAGGAGTCTTCTCTGCAAGTTGAACTTGTCACATTTTTATTTGGCTGCTGCAACAAAGGTTTGGACCTTCCAGGAAAAACAGAGTCCAGATTAATTGCTGCTCCCTCACTTGAACCAGAAACCGTATTAATTTCACTTGCACTGGGAGCACCAACAAAGCTTTTCTCTTTTTTCGTACCAGGAATCTGATAAGTCACTGCAAAATAAGTTGCCTTTGGCTCAAAGACAGAACTCTGATGGTTCATGTAATCATCAGGACTGCCAAGAACAGCTTGGTTTGCCTCACTACCTTCCACCCCATCTTTGATTTTTTTGCTTCTCTTCTTAAGTGAACTTTCATTCAATTGCAGTGAATCTGTCCGGCTCAGCTTCTTGATATTTTCAGGAGTGAGCCACACAACTTCCTCCACCTTGAGTGACTCCTGAGGCAAGGTCCTCCTCCTCCACCTTTCAGAAGCCTTCAAGTCAGAAACGCTACTTTTGCTTCTCCTGACTTTCTCTTCTGGATCTGCTCCTCGGAGTTTCTCGCTGTTTTCAGGAGCTGTACAAGCCAAGCCAAAGCCCTGCTCTTTGCAATTGAAATCCAGACTTTTCCTCAACCCAAAGGCCCCAGATTCCTCTTTAGTTACATTCAGTCCCTTTGTATCAGGGGGGTGGTTACTGGAAGATTTAAAATACTGCCCACCTGCAAGCACTGAAGCCTGAGCCCCGTGTTTATTGACACTTGTGGAAATCACTTCACGATCCAAGTTGGTTCGGAATTCCTGGACGTCTGTCCCACCTGACCTGAAACTCCTTTTCTCAGAAGAGCATTTCACAACACTAATCCTCTCTGATTTATCTCCAGAAGAGACTTCACTCTTATCACCTTTGATTTCAGCATGTAGCTTGTTAACTTTTTCACTCATTCCCAAACCTTTACTTTTGTTTGTGGAATAAGGTATTTTCTCAGTTATGAACAGTGGCTCAAGATCAGTTTTATCAGAGTCTCTTTTCTGCTCAGGTAAAGTGCATTCACTGGAGAGAAAACCAGCAGGTTCTCTCAACACAGCCTTGCTTGTGAGAACTTTTGTCTCTCTGGCTTCTGAAGTAACATTTTCTTCTTTCAAGTAAAGAGTGTGACTACTTGCCTTAACCGACTGCCCTGTGGGTAAAACGTCCTCATCAGTTTTAGTCTCTTTCACAGATGATTTTCTAGCTCTGAGTGTCATGGCCTTTTTCTCAGGAGCCATTGAGATGGCTTCACTAAGAGCCCTTTCACCACACGTCTGAAAAATTTCATACCTGGGCTCTATTCTTTGGTAAATTTGAGAATCTTCTGCAGTTTTGGGAGCAGGTTTTTCACTTTTCTCAACCAAAGATTTTTCTAAGACAATCCCTGGACTCATTTTCTTGTCTTCACTTGAACCAGCTGGTTTTGGACTTTTCTCTACATGTGCTGGATGTTTTGATGGATCAGGCTGCTTGTGATGCTCCTTTGCAGCAGCGGTTTCCTCCCCTTCTCCCATCCACGAGCATCTGCTGTGCCCCAAAACCACCAGGTCCTGCTTTGCCTCAGGCTCCTGGTTCCTTTTTGGTGCAGGATCAGCCCCAGAATGCTCAGCAACAACGCTGTGCTTCTGGACATTGTGCTCAAACAGGGTGGCCCGGACAGTTTTAATGAAGGGCTTTTCCAGAAGTGCTGGGTTTAATTTCTTCTCAATGTTGCTCGTGAATGAGACAGAACTGTCACTCTGCTGTGAGACATGCTGACCATCTCCCAGGAAGCTCCCTTTCCTCTCCAGCTGATCAGGTTTATTGGTTATCTTTAAAACCTGCCGGGATTTCCAAGGCTTCCCAGGAGCAAATGCCTCGGTGAGATCTGTGCCATGGGTGAGCTTCAGCTCCTTGCTCTGCAACAACAAAATCCAAGAGTTATCTGAGTTTATTTTTAAAACGTGTAAGGAAGTTTATTTTAAAACTTACTTGTACCTACTTTGAACAACAGAGCCTGTACAAGCCAAACACATTCATGTTCCCTGAACACAAACTCCACTGAGAACAAGGTAACCTAAGGGAATATGTAGCTCCAGCCCCCGAATCTTGATTTTAACAGAATTATCTCCCTAACAACCAGTTATATGGTCAAACTACAAGGAACAAGAAGATCTGAGTAAATATCACAGCTGGAACTGCTCAGCTATGAGAAACATTAAGCTGAACAGAGGTAAAAAAGGAAAGATGGAAATTAATATTTATTACCAATGCTCCACTATTGTCTACTCACAGGAAATACAAGCACCATCCTAAAGATGGTATTTTTAAGAGCACTTACTGAAAAAGCACAGCGTGCAAATAATAAAGGGAATCAAAGAATACCAGAGGTCTTAGAGGAGTTAATCTTTTATTTAAGTTATAAAATTTAAAACTCAGAGTTGACTTCAGATTTTCTTAAAAAAAGCTAAAGAACATCAGAAAATTAACACTAAAGGTATTTATAAATAAAGGTTTTCAGGTCTGAGCTATACTCTCCAAGGAATTTCTTTAATCCTACTTTATTGTCAGATTCTGAAAACAGCACTTCCATCAATGAAAGGTTTTCTTCTTAAAACAAATTTCTCTCCTTGAGAATAACACTGAACTACAGAAACTTTGCACCTGCAGCTTTTTCTTGCCACTTATTCCTATCTTGGACAGGAAAAAAGCCATGAGAACTCACTACAAACCCCCTTAAACTACATTAAATCTCCTCTACTGTCACCAGAGTAGTTCTGTTTTGCAACACTCAAGTGTTGCTTAGAAACTGAGCCTAAAGCTTCCAGAGCAAATCCCTATTTTCCCTGGAACACTTTGTTGTCTAAACCGCTCAGGTAAATGTTGTTGAGGAGCCTGACAAAGGTCCAGGCTGGGATTTACCAGGAGCTGGGACATGGATGCAGGAAAGCACAATGCTAATGCTCTGCTTGGAGAAAATAAAGAACAATCACTGCACAAACCCACCGCAGCCAGAGGTGACCCACTGGGGTTTCGTGCATTAGAAATCCCTTAAAAACAGCACACAAAATATTCTTCCCTCTCTACCACTCCTAAACTGAACAGTGTGCACAAGGAGCTTGACAAACTCAGCAGACACAATGCTCCTGAACTTTTCTCTGCACATCCTAAAGACAAACTCACACCAGCAAATCCCCTGGGATTGTGGCAGCCCTAATACTGTCCATATCCGTTTCAAAGTCGCTGATTGATAAAGCCACACACAACAGCACCTTCTCCTTCCAGAGCCAGCTGGAGCCCACCAGCTGCTGCCAGTTCCTTACTTTTGGATTTTCCTGCAGGTCGTGGATGGAGTCAGCTCCAGCCTCCCCAGGTTTCTCAGGCTTTGCTTCACCACCCAACGTAGGACTTGAAAACCTAAAACAAAGGACTGGAATTACTTCTTTAGACCAGCTGGTCAGCGAGCAGGGTTGCTTCGTACCAAAGCAGGCTGGTAGAAATTATCCATCAAATTACATTTCCTAAAGGAGAAACATCACTATTTTATAGCAAATGAATGTATTTGGTGGTTAAATTGTATCTAGACCAAAGGAATTTCCAAAAATTGTTAATTATGCATCTAATTTGATAATAGATTTAGAGATGCATAACAAGCTATAGTATCTCTCATTGACAGTTACATGCAAAGGTCCCAATATCGACAACTTTATAATGTTTTTCTGATGTTGTCAGAATATATTTAATTTTCTCTTTTTTGGATTAAAAAGGGCAGGAAAAGAGCTTAAGAATAACAGTAAAAAAATCACATTAAGTGGAAGCAAAATGATCAAGCTTTTTTTACTGGATTGAGAGAACAAATTTTACTGAACAACATGAAGCCAAGAGGATTAAACAGAATTTCTCTGTAACCTACATCTTGGTTAAGTCAGCAGAGAGTGGCCGTGACTGCAGTGAGCGGCGCAGATTTCCTCCCTTAACGTCAGGATTCTCTGTTGTCAGCTCCTTGATCCTCTGCTGGATGGTCACACACCTGTTTTCCTTCTCAGCAGTTGCTGGGAGAAGATCTGGATCCACTGTGGCACTAGAATTTTCTGAAGTAAACAAACTAATGTGCTTTTTAACGCTACCTCTTAAGATATTGCTCTCTTTTTCCGAGGAAGCTGCAGGACTTTCACAGCCCAGGAATACATAAGTTTCCTTCTGATCCAGTCTTTTCCCCTCCTTAGCAGTTCTGTTTTCACTGGTTGTTTCAGGGCTTCTTTCAGGGCCATGTAAGTTAATAATTATTTCTGGTTTTGTCTCAGTTTGTTCACTTTTAGATTTAAGTTTTGCTTCCCAGGTGTATTTCCCATTATTTAGGATGCCAATGTCCTGACTACTGCATTTCAGATTTGTTTTAGAAGAACTGCTTTTATTAAATTCAGTTTCTTCATGTTTTGGCCCCGTTTCAGACTGATCACGACTACCCACATCAGTATAAGCAATTATGGATACATTCTCCTTGCTTTCGTGGGATGAACCAGCCTTCTTGCAAGAAGAAAGATCTTTATGTTCAAACTTAGCTGTCAGGTCCATGGACAAAGGCCTTGGTTTTCTAACCCCGGATTTCTCCGTAGGAGATTTTTCCTCAGAAGCTTCCACATTGTGATGCTTTTGATCCCGTAATGATTCCAGAAAAATAGCAGACACTGGTCTATGTTTTGCCCTTTGCTGGACATCAACAGAGAAATCAACTTTATTGTTGAGATTATTTGCATCATCGTTGTTTTTCTCCCCTGGATGAACGTCATGAGCATCTTTCTTTTCACTGGTTTTGAGGGAGTTCCAAGAGTCTGGTCTGAGACTGGAGGAAAACGACATCTGCCTATGGAGAGACCCGTCAGGATTCCTGGGTGTCTCTGCTGCTTTCACCGAGCCCTGGAGGTCCTTGGTTTGCAGAGCAGTAAATCCCCTGCGCTCCTGAGCCCTTTTCTCCTGGGCCAGGCTGACCCTGGCCTGCTCAGGGCCCGCTGGCTCGAACAGAATGACCGTGTTGGCACTGGGCCCCGTGTAGAAAGTCACGTTTGTCACCACGTCACTTTCAGCCCGATTTTCAGCGTCAATGGCTTTCTGATCCACTAAGGGAGGGACATTGCCACTCAACACCTTCACAGAGGATGTTTCCTCAGTGGTCTTTCTCACCATGCTGCTGGATCTGAGCGCTGGGACGGGCGGTTTGACATTTGCAAACGTATCCGAGGGTTTCTCTTTACAAAAAGGCTTTGGGAAAAGTCTCGGCCTTGATCCCAGCGAGGGCATCGTTGCAGACCTCAAGGAATTCCCAAATTTCTTGTTCTCTTCGAGAGTCAGCGATGTAGAGGCCTCCTTTGCCTTGTGGCTGGCATCTGAAAGCACACTGACATACACACGCTGTGCCTTCTCCTCAGCCCTGAGCTCAGCTAGGTCAGGGACTGCCGTCAAAGACGCCAAAGTAGAATTTATTTCTACTCTTGTTGCCATAGCTGGAATTACACATTCAACAGAACTGAAAAACTCCAGCAAGGAAAAAGAATCTGCAAAAAAAAAGAGAAAAATGCAAGTATTGATGTAGAGTCAGCATGAACATCAAATAACATCATTCTCACATAAATTCACAAGGAAGCAAACTCAGATTAAGGTGCCTTTCAGATATGCTGATCCCAGAGTTTATCACGCTGAAAGACATAGTGTTCCTTCTCTAAAACACAACATTATTTACTGACTTGGCCCAACAACCAAATACAATGGAAATAAATATATCCTACAAATTTCCACACTCCCACTTACCATAATTTCCTGCTGCAACCAATCCATAGGGCCTGAATCCCTTCTCATAGCGACAACAAGAGCTTGGTCACCAAGGGCACATTAAGGACAGGGAACGTGATCACTACAGAGACACTGCCCAGACCTCACCTGCAAATAAACAAAATATTCCGACTCAGACCTACACAGGCAATGCCATGTGAGACAAAAATCCAGAGTATTCTAAGAAGAAAAAAATCGGTTCCCAAGCAAAAGTGACCTCACGTAACTGTAAAAAGCAGAAGAATGTTTATTTTTCAAACAGCCATTAAAGAATCAACAAGAAATTGCCACCCAGACGTGCAACTGAAAGGTGAGGGAGAAATAACTCGGACTGCACGGACATACCAAATCTGAACAGTTAAAACCACATTTAGGTAGGACTGTTTGCATATTCAAGCGCTGTCAATCACCCGGTTAAACACAGAGCTCTGCATTGCTGTAATCTCAATTACTGTAATTTACTTTCTATTGTAAAGCTCTTTTCTGGGGCAGCAGTCTGTGAAGTGCTACCTGAGCAGCTGACCTGCAAACGGCTGATTTTCCATCAAAATGGGACTTTTACCATGACAAAGCAGTTTTGTACCTCCGCTAGCAAAAAGCAGGAGAAGAGCCTTGGCTTTAATTATATTCTTACTGCAGAGAAGTGGGAAAACCAGCAGTAATTATAATTTCAGCTACAAGAAGCAACCTGAATTTTTTCCTAACAGAAGTATATTTAAACTCGTAGCAGATGCAGGCAGCTATGTAAGGTTAGATTATTTTTTCTTTCAAAAGCTGTCATACTCTTCATTTTTAGAAAACTCACACTGTACTTTGTAACCAGGGGCCCAAATTTGTGTTGCCATCCTCTTGCCTCTTTTGGGCAGCCTGCGAAGGGGCAGTTTTGGACTCCTCTCACTGGATCCTCTATCGGTGTGAATTTGCCATGTGAGTAAACTCATTTGTGCATCCCGTGGAATATGGAGCTTCCTGCTTGTGATTATTAAAAAAAATCCCAACCAGGATCTTTGCCTTCCTGAGTCTGCAGTCTGGAGAAGTGGTTATTTCACCTTCAGCTTCCCTTGACCAGACTTAGCCCACACTGGCACCGAAATTGCAGGGATTTATTTTTGTCCCTGCTTGAGCTCCGTCTCTCAGGCAGAATGAACTCCACTCACCTTGTCCGTTCCCTTTCATCTTCCAATCCACTTGGAGTTCTGTCTCAACCACTTATCCCTGACGCCATTCCCTCCCTCCCAAGTCCATGACCTCGTCTCTCCAAAATAGCCACTAACCCAATCAGCTTATCCACATCAATCTGCCCCTTCCACCATCTCACAGATCTCCATGAAATCTTCCTCCTTCTCCCACTCCTTGTTCTAAGAAATGCCATCAAAATCCGATTAAAATGCTCTCACATTCCAAGGATGCAAAGGTTTGGGAGGTGTTCTAAAAGGAAACTTGCAGGAATGAGGCTGATGCTCACAGGCAACATTGCAAAGGGAAAAATTCAGCTGTGAAAACAGCATCGGTCTTGCAGTAGCTGAGAATAAATTCTCTCGTATCATTCCGTATTCTCTGTTTCTCTGGAAAAGAAGAAGGGGGCACAGAGTTTCCTAAAGGGACTAAAACTTGATCCTCAATGGAACGCAGGGCAGTGAATTTATAATGTGGGACCTAATCCCTGGTAACAGAGCACAACTCGCTTCTCCAGCCAATATTCCTAACACAAAATTTACGCCCTCTTTAGTTTGATTACACTCCCCCTTTACATGACCTCGTTTTCCCCTACATAAACTTCCAAAGTCAGTTTTTGTGTTCTAAATCCAGCTGCCCTACAACAGTTATGTGGCCCCAAACAGACAAGTATTTGAAAAAGAACAAAATATTTAGAAGAAAAAATAATCACCCAACTTTGAAAATGATAAAGCTCCTTGATACAAGTGCACTTGATAAAGAGGAATCATAATCAATGCCAAGTGTAACATACACTAGACACTGTGTCTCAGTTTTGAAACATATATCTTGGTTCAGATAAACCTGTTTCTTTCTTAATAAAATATCTCTAGTCCATTTGGCAACGTACAGAATTTGGGGCAATTTATAAAGATCACTGTAAATTAAACTGCAGGAGGATTTCAGATGCTATTAATATTTAATACTACTGCTGTAATCGTACTACTACAGTTGTAAATCCCTCACCGTCAGCTACATCATGTTATTCCCTCCCTGACCTCCTCTGCCCAGGGACAGTCAGCTGAGCTGCCCGTGCTGCCCCTGCATGTCCCCATCCCGTGTGGCAGAGTCTCAAAGCCACCTTGGCCCATTCCTGGGCACATTTGTCCCCAGTTCTGGGCACTGTATCTCTCTGTGCCTCCCAAGCAGCGCCCACGCTCCCCTCGGCTGTGGCGGGTGCATTCTGCACACAAATAAAATTATAAACGGCACTGAAGTGTCTCCTGAAATCCCTCCTGCTTTTCTCAGAAAGGCTGGCACACGAAGGCCTGCCTGGCTCTTCCCTGCTGCTCCTATTCCTCAGCTTCCAAACACCTGCGACTGGGATTTATTTTTTTTTTCCCTGGGCCAAGCTGAGCCACCACAGGGTGTCAGAGAGATGCTCACGCAAACACCGCTCCAGGCTCCTTCAAATCTCAATGCCCTCAGGCGTCGCCTGCATTTTTAATTAAAGATCCATCATTACGAAGATTCTCAACGTTGCTCGTAAGAAATAAAAACGCATTATTCACCGCACAGGGTTATTTTTGCAGAAAATCATTTGGGAAGGGCTTCACCCCAAACACGCCCTCGCTTTGGCACTTGCCCACCCACCACACACACAACTATTATTTACATCACTGCTAATTCCTTTAAGCCTATTAAGGCAACAGCCTGCAGAGAATTTTTCCACCATGAATCACGTGACTATCGCCAACTTCCACGCTCAGAAACAAGAAGGTTTTTAAAATGACACGAAGCAAAATCATCTATAATCTGGCCCTGAACCTCGCAGCAGATAAACAAATCCATCTGTCTTCTCTAAGGGTGGAAAGCATAAAAAAATTCCACTAAGAAAACCTCTCTGCTATTAAAAAAACCCAAACAAACAAAAAACAAAAACCAAAACCAAGCATGTTTATGACACAGAGATCAAGCAGAAAGCCTGGCTCCAACAGTGAACACCCACAAAAAATACACCATAGAAAATCATCTAATAAACACAAAGTTTTTCTTCTTTATATACAACTTTATCAGCAATCTGCTTCCAGTATAAAAAAATTACTTCCTTATTGTGTAGATACAGGAAGAAGTTTGTATAACAACACATATTAGCAGCTCCTGAAAACATGGTTTTGTTCAGGATTGTGGTTGGGAGGTTGAGTCTGGATGATCTCTAAGGACTCTTCCAACCCAACCCAGCCTGGGATTCCATGATTCTGTACATTCCCCTGGCCCAACAAGCCACAGGAGCTACTGGGAACAACGACCATAATCCAAGATTTATTTCATCCCACCTTACAAAAGGTTGCCCCACTGTCAAAAACGATTCAGTCTTTACAAACATTTTTCTTCTCTCTTTTCTTCTTCCTGTCCTCGCTGACCGAACGCTGGGGTCAGTCTGCAGCAATCCCTGTCCCCTCTTCCCAGAAATCCTGCTTCTGCTGCTTCCTGCACTGGGAGAGGTGCTAATTAGATTAAATAAGAATTAACAGAGCAGATCCTCTCACTTACTGTGCACGTACGAGTGTGAGTGCTAACAAGAACATGACTTACTACAGCGCAACAAAAATAACACAAAGAAGGGAAAAAAAAACCCTATTCTGAAACTTTCATAACCAAGTAGATCACGAAACTAATTCAGTAAAAAGCAGGCTTTTTCTAATTTTGGGTTTAAGCCTGATTCGTGTTACTATTCACTGCAGTGGGATACATTAGTTGTATTTAAGAGGACATTCAGGGTCTCTTAAAGGGAAAGATTACCAAAAATACTTTCATAATGGTTCTAATTTTTAATTTGCCAGGACAAGTTTATTCACAAAATAAAAACAGCTAACAAAATGCATTTAAATTATCTTTTCCCAGATTTACAGTTAATGAAAACTAGAAGGCTGAGAATTAAAACTACATATTCCAAATCTCAGAAGCCAAATTATTAATATAAAAATCGCATAATTCAAAATATCCTTCCTCCATTTCTCATGTCCAAGTCTCTTGGAAACCTCTAGTTCTTTCCTTTTACAAAAAAGAACTAAGTGCTGTTCTTTTGGACACTACAGTCCAGCCCCAACCTAAGGATGAAACACTTCACTCTGACATTTCCTCCCGCTGCAGAAAAGATTAGCATTTCGTTGAATAAAGTGTCCATTCTATAAATAGAAGCATTTACAAGCACTTGTAAATCTCTAATTACTCCTGCCAGTACAATTGCATAACGATCATCACCTGCCAGAGCTTCACCCCCATGCAGCTGCACTGAAGAACTGCAATATTTTCAACCACCCTTTCCATTAAGTGCTGTCATCTCACTACCAGGGTAAGAACTTTACACCTTGTATTTTGATCTCCGCGCTGCAAAGATTGGGTAGTTAAAATGGTAACAAGTTAAAGAGCAGCAGTTTCAGTAACTCAAGCTGGCCTCACAGAGGCCGTAACATTTATTTATTAAAGCAAAAATTTGATGTTAAATACACTGGCATGATCAGCGTGAATTTAAGATCGCATTCCTGATGTAGCAGGATGATGAGGTGAGACAGGAATTCAGGAAAACACCAAGAGGATGGTGAGGCCCTGGCACAGGCTGCCTGGAGAAACTGTGGCTGCCCATTCCTGGAGTATCCAAGGCCAGGTTGGACAGGACATGGAGCAACCTGGGACAGAGGAAAGTGTCCCTGCCCATGACAAGGGTGGCACTGGATGAGCTTTAAGGTCCTTCCCAATACAAACCAGTCTGAGATTCTGTGATTAATTCATGGTAGAATAGGATTCAACAGAAACCAGGTGTAACCAGGGAAGAATTTACCCTGATGGCTGTGGGGCACAGGGAGTCATCCTCCAAACTTCCTTGAACTTATGAGACAGAGATATGCCTGGAGAAAATGACTTGGGTAAAAAATTACATGTAATAATCTGCTTCCACAGCTGCCAGTCCCTGCTGTCCATCCATTGCTATTTTCATAACAACATCTGTGTCACATATAAAACACAATCCAACAGGATTAATGTACAAAAGGGGCAGATTGCTCCAGTTATTCCTAGAAAATAGCTTCAGAATATTGCCCTTTAGAAAGGTCCCGTTTGTGACCACAGATTTATTATCAAGTACCCATTTTTTGGGTATTAAACTCCACAAACTTCTGCACTGGGTTTTGGGGGCAATGACCATTATTCTACAAACAATTCAGGCCAACTCCTTCTCAGTCAAGATCAACGTTGTCCAAGCCAGGTCTTGGTTGGAGATTTTCCTCTTTGTACATCATGTTCTACTCAAGAGATCCCTCAAGAGCACAGGGACTGACAGAGCACGCTTGGCATTTCCTCTGACCTGCACAACTGCCTCATTACACCCCAAATCTCCCACAATTTCCTTCTCCCCAACCCTCTCATTGACAGTTTCAGAGGAAACTCTCTTCCCAGTTTCACAGAAGGCCTGATTTGTTTTGGAAGCCTTGAGTCTCAGGTAGAAAAAAACCCCCAACCACAGGAAAATTACATTAAATGTTGGTGAATCACCGTTTTTTTGGTACCAGAAGCTGAATATCCTCACCGTCCTGGGTGAATCATCTTTTACTTCCAGCATTCCACACGAGAGATTCCACCCAGCTCATCAGTGGGTGGGTATTTTCAGAAAGTCCAATTCTTTTGGCAGTTGAAATAGGGAATAAAAGCAAAATCCTGATTTCTGCCAACTGAGGATGACATTCTGCAGAACAGCATTAATTATGGGACAAGGCTAAAGGAGGCTAAAAGTGTGTTTGTGCAGAAGGTGGGTATTCCCAGTAGGCCTCAGAGTGCTGTTCTGTTTGCTTCTCTCATCAAACCTCTGCTTTTGTGGTCAGCTTCAACTCCTGTTAATGTTCTTTCAGGTTTCATCCTTGCAAATGCTTTTAAACCACAAACAAGACCTGCAAACGACCTCCCCATGCAGTTTAGCAGGAAAAAAAAAGACATTCCAGAAACAACTGCATTGCGTGCCAGATGAAATATTAATGATCAGGTTTGGCCACAAGCAAGAAAAACGGACTGTGGAAATGAAAAAAGAAAAAAGTCAAATTAAGGCTCTTCCAGGAAGATGTTTGGTTGTTTTAGGGAGGACTTTATTCTTATCTGCAGCTCCCAAAGGTCAACAGGGTCACGTCCTGGACACAGCAGAGGGTGGGCACTTGAATTTGTAACTCGGCAAATTTCTCCTCAAACCTTTTCAGAATCATCATGAAACTTCCTGCTGGTTAATTTTAACACAGCCTTCTTGCTGAAGGAAGCTTAACTTCACTTTTAACTATATTTAAAATAAATTTTGGCTAGAGCTAAGTTTTTCTGCACAGATTCTGAAGGAATGAGTAACATCTATGAGTCTCTTTTTCATATCTTATGCTACACATCCTGAATATAATGGAATTAATCAAAAACTAATTTATTTATGTGTCCTTTGAGTGTACGATCTCCATGACCTTGCTTTAAAAAGGTGAAATTTGGCTCATTATAGTTTCAGAAATACATCAAGCAGCTACTGATCCCTCTGACCTCGAGCAGGCAGCGCTTTCCAAAGCCCCCGGAACGGAGGCAAGGCTGTGTTTCTCCAGAGGCTCCAGCTTTGGGTGGGAATGCTCTTATTTGGCAGGCAAACCATGGACACAGCTGAAGGAGTGTAAGGAGATGGATGAGCCAGCTGCAGCACAGACAGAAATATGGGCTTGAAAAACAACTTTGGCATTCTTCCATTTGATACTCCCCTACACAACACCCCGCTCGGTACCATGTTTCAGCAGTAAAAGCAGCTTAGAGACCACCCACACCTGGAAATATTTACTGTAACTGTGCATATTTCTTGTCCTCTTGGCAGAAAGGGAAGACAAAGGACAACTGATCTCAGAGCCGACAGGACATGGATATCACCACTGAATTTTGTTTTGTTTGCTGCCTTCAGAGCCACCAGCTGCTGCAAATGCTTTCAAAGCATCAGGGATATAATTGGGACAGTTTCCTCCCAAAACAGTGGTGGAAGCTACTTGGACATTGACATTGGAACGCTTTGATGAGCAAAGGTGCAGTTAAAATAGTTAAAACGGCCCTGCAGGACAGCACCTTGCTAAGCCTGGCAGCCAGTGTGGGGACACCAAAGCTCATGTGAAGCTCAGGAGGTGCAGCACTCCCGTGGGAGACAGAGCTTGGCCGACCTGCTGAGGAATTCAAGTCAAAGGATTGAGTGAAGCAGATCCGTGGGCTTTGGTTTATTGAAAAAATCCACCTACTTGTTACAAAAATAGGCAAGTGCCTCCACAGCACTTTGAAGCCTTCAGAAATAAAGCTGACCCATGGCCCTGTGCCCCCCAGGCAGGAATCAGGGGACAGATCTTTTCACACAAACCCAGCCTCCGAAGGTCACTGTAACACAGAAATAGCACGAGGTGAGAAGACATTTCCTGCTTGCCTTCATGCACAGCAGGTGCTTTTGTGTCAGAAGGACAAAGCCCCTAATCCTCTGATCTGCCTCCTCAAATTCTAACAGGATTTCCAGCGCTGGAAAACGCATTTGTGGCCTGGCACAGTAAACCACCTTCAGAAAGTACAACCAGCTCGAGCTGTCCTGTGATTGACGTGGGGTCACCAGGACGAGTTTATAAATACTGAGCCTTTATACACTCATCTGAGTGCGGAAAAATTAATTAAGGTATTGCCATATGGAGAGAAAAAAAAAAAGTGGTTTCATCCAGACTTTCAGAAAACTTGAGGCTACTGGCCTTGGAGCATGACCTTGAACACACCGAGAGATCACTTCAACAGTTTAACCATCTGGAGTAAACCTGAACCCACAAAACTGAAGGACAAAGGAAACACAGTGATGGGATAGAAGACCCATCAAAAATCACGACATTAAAAATTATATCTGTGTATACATAGCTATGGTGACTAATGTGTACCCGAGGGCTAAGAATTAACATTCCCTCGCTTCTGCAAAAACAAGAAAGCAGGTTTACAGTGCATTATTTTTATACCTGTACTTTTCCTGACAGACACATTTGGAAGCTGCAAAGACTCATTCACAAAGAGCACGTGGCAGCTACTGATAAAACACCCAGAGCCGAGATGCTGCAATAGATTACGCTGCTCCTAAGCTTTCACCTGGACAAAAAGAAATCACACGATCACAGACTGGCTCAGGCTGGAAGGGACCACAGAGGGTCACCTGGTCCCATCTTCCTGCTCAAGCAGGGTCATCCCAGAGCACATGGCACAGTTCTGGAGTAACTCCACTGAGGGAGACTCCACAACCTCTCTGGGCGATCTGGGGAAAACTGCCACTGCACATTCTTGATACAAATATTTATGTACTGCTTCAGCTCTCACAGCTCTGCCATCTGAAGTCTTTCTTCTCGGATGGCTGGTTTGCCACTTGTGATCTTAAAAAAATCATATGCAAAAAGCTCTGAGTTCAACAGCTTTTGATTTGGCTGCTAATGACACATTTTCTGTCAAAACAGAGAGCCAATACTGTGTTGCAGCAATTTCTCCATTCAGTCCATCATTCCACCTTTCAGATATTTGATTAGTCAGAGCATAAGCATGTAATCGAGTCCAGTCAACAAGCAAATACACTCGAGCCCAAAATACTCGTACCAGGCACTGCTCTAGAAATGGGCTGCAGCTTCATGGGAGAAAGACACTGATAAACAGGGGGTTGGACCAGGTGGCTCAGGAACAGATGATTCTGTTCCATGTACAAATGAACAATTTCAAACCCTGTTCCTCTGAGTCATAGCAACCTCTGCCCTGGAGATGAAGCCTGCAAAACCACAGCATGGTGGTAGCGAGCTGGAGACAAGGAGATCTCCCTGGTACTGCTGCAAGAGACAAGCTTTGTGACAAAAGACTGGCAGAGCTGGCATTAATAAACAACACAACTCCATCTCCCAGGCAGCTCCTCCATCCCAAGCTCTACAGCAGCAATTCAAGCACTTCACAGAAAAGATGACCCAACTTTGAACAGAAAATTATTAACACTATTAAACTGGATTAATTTTACTCCAGTTATGCCTTTCAGAATAATGATGGAGTCATTAAAACTCATTCAGATCAAACGGACACGACCCTGATTTCCAATCCCATCTCATAAATAGTGAAAAAAGCATTGGACTAAGGGGAGATGAGTGGATCTGTTCTGAGTCAAATAAAATATTGTTATAAAAGTCAAATACTTGGTGGCATTTATCATCCCCTGGGCTAAAACCCCTTATGTCACCCTCTGCTCTACAACACTGAAACATACTGAAACATGAATCTTTTTGCCTCTCAGGTTGTTCCCAGCGTTCCAACAGCTCTTTGATCTCTTCCTTGTGTACTGAACCTGGCATTAAGTCAGGATATGGTGCTGCCTCCTGCCAGCCATCAATAAACTGCCCTGAGCTGCACACCCAGAACAAACCTGCTCTGTCAACAATGTCTGACGTTGTGCCAGAGGAGCTGCTGCTGCTGCCTTGATGATAAGGCTCCTCTTTTTCCTTCAGTGGGCCCATCTGGCTTCTCACATATACAGGAAATGAGTTTTCTCCCCCCCATTAATGCAAATGCCCACCTCAGAACCACTGGCTGGGTATTGCCGGCTTGTACAAGTGTTCCTTTGGTTGCCTGTGAGCAGGGCATTGTAACCAGCAATCCACAAAGGAGCTTCCTCTTCCCCCAAAGCCCCACGAATGGAACAGAGCACAGAGGGGCCGTGTGTGACTGTGAGGAGCCAGAGCAGTGACACTGCATTTCTCCCCGTTTCTGAACAAAAGGATGTTTAAGCCAAGAACTCTGACAGCAACAAGCCCGCACATGCATTGTACACTGCCTTGTTCTTCAGAAACACAACGTTATTCAGCAAAATCAAGGCCTGTCATGAATTATTGATAACACGTACACTATCTAGAAGCTTTGTGAGTACAAAACAATCCCCTTCACCTCCCTACACGCTTGAGAAAGCACAGAAAGGGAAAAAAAATGCCTATTAATTATAAGACAACAGTGCAGCCGCCAAAAACATTAATGTATTTATTGAAGGGGGTGAAAAAAAAAATGAAATAGCTGAAGTGGGAAAAACCAGCTCTGAAATCCAAATGGTGGCACTGGGAATCTGGGAGCGCCTGGATGTGCACAAAGCACTTGTGTGGAACATCCTCACACCCAGCACATGAACAGGAGGGCACAGGAAACCCCAGAGGTGCTCAAACCACACTCACAGCTTTGGCACAGAAGGGCATTTTTAACCATAAGTGAACCCTGGAGGCTTTTTCACTTTCTGGGAAGTTTTAAGCACAGAGAGCAGAGAGGCATTTTAACACATCAAAATGAAGACAGAAGAATAACACGACAGCACTTGAAACTCATGGTTCAGTGTAGAGATCACCCACATTTTAAGGCAGGGTAATAATAAATAGATGACACAGGCATATTCTGCAGCTCACAAAAACCAGGAGGAGTGAAAGATCACAGGTTTGCTCTCACCAGATCTGAGCACCTCAGCACGAGCACTCACTTGCCCATGAGCAGCCAGACCATGAAGCTTCCCTCAAATCACCCCCAACCAGCCACACTCACACCACAATTACAGCAGCCCTGGCACCTGATCCCAGTTTCTCAGGGCATACCCAAGGAAGGGATTTAGTAACTTGAGAATGATCTCACCGTGAATTTAGAAACACCTTTCTGAAGTTAATACAAAGAAGGATCCTTGGACTGAACTCTGACTCAAAAGAAAACCAGGATACGCAGAGTTCTCCCAGCTCCCCACCCCTGTTCATGCCTGTTCCCACACAGCCCCACAGTGAAGCATAACCCACTGATCCCACTGTGATCACTGTTAACACCACTGGAGGCCTCTGGAAGGCACGAGACATTCATCAGCCTCAAGAGGCACAGCAAGTCCTGCAGCTACTGAGAAATCTGCTGAGCCAACTCCCTCGCTGGCCTTCCTGTTACAGATCTGCAAGTTCAAAGGGTGGAATAAAGTTGTCATAAAAACAGGTAACTGGCACTGCATCCAGAATTTCTGCAGGAGGAATCCCACCTCAGCCAAATCAGTTACACAACAGGAGCCACGCCAATCCAAGCAACTGAATGCGAAGTGGCAAAAATGGAAAGGAAATTAAAGATCCACACGTCCCAACATCTTCCATGAGACAGCATCTGGTGCAGGATGCTTCAGAAGTGACTTAGGCACAAAATCTAATTTCTTTTCATTTTTTAGTAATCTGCAGCTTTGAGACCTGATGAGCCAGCAGGAGACACCCGCTCAGTGAAGAAGATTGGGCAACTTTTTAATTTTGTTTCACCGCACATGAATCAACCAGCAAACCACGGACAAAAGGTCCGTGTGAACTACCGAACACAAACTCTGCCCAGGAACTGCCCCGGTCAGCCTGATGAGTTCTCCTCCCCAAAGTCACCAAGTTCAAGAACCAAAGTAATCAAAAATCAGGATTTACAAAAAGCAGACAGGCAGGATGGAAGAGCTCTGCCTGACCAAACCTGCCTAGTGCTCAGGCAGTGTGTGGCCTGTTTGCTCTGCAGTGAAGTGATAAACGCCACAGATTCTGAAGTCTAATAAAAGCCAGTCCAACCTACTACAAACACTGTCTTGCACATTGGTTAAACAGTTATAAACAACCTTCTGTTAATTATATATTTTAAAATATACACTCATGCCTTAACAAGTTTTTCACTCCAGCCTTCTGTCCAGATGTGAGTGGGAGCAGAACCATCGGATCAGCCAGGGGCACTGTTTGCAGATGAGCTGTGGTGCTGACTCTGTGAGCAGCTCCAACCCCGGGCTCTGAGAGCTCAGTTTTCCAGGATTATTAGACAAGACATGACAGAGAAGAGAGCACAACCACTTCTAGAGTCAAGGTGAACAAAGATGGAAAAAGCTTTAACCTTAAAGTAACCATTTTCAGCATTTTTGAAGCGTGCAAATGTGGCATAAAAGCTGTTAAATTAAAAATAAAATTAACTGAATGGAAATGAAACAAGAATTTTGCAGACAATTTGAAAAATGTATGAACCTGCTCCCTACAGAGCCAAGCTTGTGAAAACACCATCTTGGCCAGCCATAAATCTACAGTATAAAAAACCTGGATTCCAGATTAATTGCTTTCTACATTGTGTGCAACAGTCCAATATCAACAAAGACAGTGTGATTATTACTTTATATCACACACAGCACAAAAAATCTCTGAAGATTCTACATGTGCTGGTGTGGAAGTAATACTAAAATACATTCCCAGAATTTAAGAATAAATAAAAGAGAAAAGGCACAGTATTGTTCATCAGAGGTGTCAGTATTGGAGCCTAAGTTACACAGGTGCTTCAGTGAAGTGCTTTTGGAAGAGGAAAATATGTGTTTCATCTAAAGGCTTCAGCCTCTCCATCATATCCTTCGACCTCCTCCTCATGCATGAGCACCAACATGACAGTGAAACTATTCAAGCAAATATTTCACAGGAAGAACAGATTCACACCGAGCTCTACAGACACATTTCCTGTGTGTGACTACAACACAGGCTACAAGAAAACCTCTCCCTGCCCAAAACTAACCCTCTCTGCTCCGAGCGCAGGGAAAAGGCTCCCATGGAATCTGCAAGCACTGCAGAAGCAAAAGGAAGCACAATTCCAATACGTTTAACGACTGAATTAGCATAATGCTCACGAGGCAGAAAGCAGCCTCCCTGACCTTCTTGAAATGCTGACCTGGAACTATTGATGAGCGTTTCCGATGGGCGCTGTGATTCACCCACTTGAGGAGGGAGGTGAGGAAACATCACTGCCCTGTCAAGTGAGAGCTGGTCACACACGTGGAAACCTCTCCAGCAGCCTCGCACATCCACACAGGAATAGTGACTAAAGCCATCAGGAGAGTAACAAAGACCTGAAATTATACTGGAAACTCTGCTGTAATCACAGTGATTCATTTAATTCTTCTTCGCAGACAGCAGCCACAGAGCTGCAGTGATTTAATTATTTTTTTAAATACTCGTTTTGCGAAGAACATTAACTGAACATTATGATGACTTGTAAGAATTATGATACATCCATATGTTTTAGAAATGCTTCATATTACTTGGATAAATGAATACATCTATTATAGAAGAACAGAAGTGTTAGAAGGGACCTTAAAGCTCATCTCATCCCATCCCCTGCCATGGGCAGGGACACCTTCCACAAACCAGGTTGCTCCAAGCCCTGTCCACCCTGGCCTTGAACACTTTCAAGGATGAGAGGAGCCACAGCTTCTCTTGGACACAACTGTTACTGCTGCTCAAATATTCAAAAAACCCACAGTGCATCATGTTTACAGCAGGAACAGGACGGTATTTAGATAACACTGCAGCCATCATGGTGCTGAAAACATTCTAATGACAGATTACACTAATATTTGACATTCAATAGTGCCAATACAGTAAGACACTGTTTGACAACAATAACAACAGTGACATTTCTGTAAGGTCCCTCAGTTAGGGAGCGAGCCAGCCGTGCTGCTCAGCTTCAGCAGAAAGGCCTGTTGTGCTCGTTTGGGTCAATGAAGAATTCCCAGTGTTCTCATGAAATATCAAACGGTTACAGTGGCCAGAAATTCCAACTCTGTTTAAAACACATCCTAGCTTTGCTGGGCTCGTTCTGGATGAGGCAGCTTTGTCCATGGAAAGCCTTGTATGGTTGAACATACTCCCAGCAGATAAACATCCCTCCTAAATGTTGGCACAACTCCCTCCCTGCAAGGAGCCGCCGGTGCTACAGCTGCACTGAGACAGCCAAGCCTAGCATGGGCTGAAGGTTGAGCTCATTAAAAGAGCAAAATAAAGACAGACTTAAAATTCTGCTCCTGTTCGTGCCTTTCAAAGTCTCACCAACACTGTAAAATAATGATGGTCCTCGTTTTACAACAGCTGGAATAACCAGTTTTATAACTTGACATTTATTAACATCACTTGTTGAAAGGCACCAAAAGCACATATTTAACCAATACTGTGATTACAAAAACAGTCACTACGAAAATATAAACAGAAGAGGCTGCTGTGTATGGCAACACTGTTGCAGCACTAAAAGCTCACACAAATCCTCCTAATTTCATGCATTTCACTAAAACACAGGCACTTCCTACCCATGGAAACTATGAAGGGTAAAATGTAACTACCAGAATCAAAGGAAAACTAACGAAGTACAGGTCAAGCATCACCCCTTCTTCACCTCCTCCCCAATGCACGCAGTTTAGACTCAAACAGAACGCAGCTACCATCTTTTCCTTCTGTCTTTGCCATCCCTCTCCTCGGCTCCCAAGCGCTGCCCCTGCAGCCGAGCTGGAATTGCCCGTTTGGAGCACAGGCGCTTCCCGGAGCTCTGCGCAGCAACTGGGTCAAGCCCGGAGCCGGAGTTAACAGCCCACTCGGCTCCTGGCAATTCCCAGCCCCCAACCAAATGAAAGGGGTGTTTTGACCTGGAAACAAGGCTCAGATCTCCTCCCTCCCCAGATTAAAGCCCATTGAACAGTAAGACAAGCCTTACTCCAAAGCTGCCCGTGCTGCGGCTCTTTGGAGGAGCTGCTGGAGCGCACAGGCCTCTTCCCTCCAAGTGAAAACTGGGGAGATACCAAACCTCCAGCAAATGAATTGTTATCTTTTCCTGCTGTTACACCAGCCTAATGACCACCCTGACTCGTAATTACTACAATAGTAAAAAGCTTTCAGTTCTCACACTGCTGCAAGACCAGCTATCTCCTTTCAGGCTAGCAGAGGCTTTACTCTAGCACAAAACTAGAAGGTTTGGCACTTAATTCTGATAAGAACTTTTAATGAACAGCTCTGTAAATGGCTTAAGAGGAGCCCAGATCCCCCCACCCCCAGCGTTTAAGTATGTGCTCATTGGACATGACTCAACCACAAACAAGCAGTGTTTTGGATAATAACCCTCTGTGCCCTGGACTGCTCAAACTGCATCACCACAATCACACAACCCTCAGAAAACATTCATTTCCTCTCCTCAAGTGTGTCTCGGAGAGATGAACAGCATAAAAAGAAAACTCAACTCCCATTGTCTCAATGTAAGGCATTCAGGAACTGCAAAAATATGTATTAATGATCTCCTATTTACACAGATGCACTGAAAAATATCCCCAAGCTGTTTGAAAGCTTCTTTGTTTGCAGAAGTTCCAGCATTACATATTCCCAGAACAAACCAAAGACAGCAGGAACCAAGAAAATAAATCTCCTTGATTTGAGAAAAGAACCTAAAGATAAAGTAGGATCCCATAAACAGCTTAATTTTAAGAGTGAATTCTTTAAGCCTAGGCCTGAGGAAAATCATCACCCAGGAAACTTAAATATCCTTCTGTGATCAGATGTTCAGGTCACACCAATTACGAGAATAAAAGGGAAATATTATGGGTGTTTTTTTAAGCAATAGCTGAAAACAGATAGAACAGTCACCACACTAAATTTAGTGTGTTTTGGCAACACTCAATATCCAGGTTTTCATAAGAATTTGTTTTTCCGGCAATTAACAGAACCCAAGACATGGAAAGTCGTCTTCATCTATAAAAACCCTCCCAAGGCAAAGAGCAATTGACTTGCTGTGGCTTCGTTACTTGTTAATTTTTTAATTATTCCTGGAACACAGCTTGAAAAGAATGACTTGAGAGTTCAGAAGTTCATGTATGTCCTTCAATCTCACTGAGAGTCAACAAAGGACAAGAGAACAGAGAACCAACTTCACTTCTTCTAACCAAGCAAGAAGAGATCTCCTCGGAATCAGCAGTCCCACCCCACTGGAAGCACGTATCCAGGCAACCCAACAGCCAATTCCTGGACATTTTTAGGAAAAGTCTGCACATCCAGCTGCCTAGGGCAGGTGCATCTCGAGTTTGTCAAGCATGAAGTCTTCCAGTTAAGCTGCTAAACCTACCAAGCCTGTGGTCACTCCGAGGACCGTGATTAGGATTCAAGACCGGTTGCTGTGGAGAGAATTCCACAGCTCTCCTGATTATTCCAGTCTCTTTGGCTGCGAGCTCAAGACAACCACACAGTGGTTTACACTGCAAAGCCTACTACCACAACCAGGGACTCTTCATTTAAATAGATTTCTGAAGCAAAAGCAAAAAATCTGTGGCTTTTGCCCTACAATGCCTTTGGGCAATTCCTCCACACAAAACTAAAAACACACCTAAAAAACATTGCAACATTCCCAGGTTCCAGTCACCCCTGTGCACCAAACACAGTGATACAGACAGGGCTCACAGCATCGCCACAAGCCTCATGCCTGGGCTTGCAGGATTGAGCATTTATTTCAGTCTCGCTTTTCCAAGCAGCCGACGGCACACAGCAGGATCTCCTGCTCCGTAAACGATTCACTGGAATGGTCCTTTCCTCTCCAAATGCTGCCTGCTACTTGAGAATTGAACAAGCTGCTCCTAGCCTAAGAAAGAAATTTATAAAATCAATGAGCAGAAAGGCTGCAGCACTGCTCACCTCCCTATGATCAACAGCATCATGGACATTCACCCAGCTCAGGAAGTGAAAGACTTCAAACCTCACGTAAGAAAACATCCCAATAAAAGAAACATCTTGAAAATAAGGAAAGAACAGCGACATTACACATAAATGCACGCAGAACACTCCAATCTGCGTTTAGACACGCCCTTCTACTAGACAAATTTTTCACTAACCACCCAGCACACAAGTCAGCACGACCAATGCACTGCCAAAGGACACTGCCCCTGGAGAGGGAACAGTGCCAAGTTATCAACTGTGGAGTATCAATTTGAGAAAACACACCATGGCTTAGAGAAATACCTGGATCTATGAAACTCCCTGATAAGAAACCAGCACGATTTTTAAACACACGAGCAGCCAGCAGAGGAAGTCACAACTGTAAGGTGTCCCTAACTGACACACCCAGGGAAATCCTCTTTGATGTGATCCCAAGTCCTGTCCCCACAAAGCAATACTACACTGGAATTTTCAAGACTATGGGAAGTTTTCTTATCTCTGTTTACAAACTCAAGGACAGACAAATCACATCAATTTGATTCTCATGTTACTTGGAAAACCTGCCAGAAGGGAGGAAGCTCCATGAGCAACAATCAAACACGGAGTAACTCCAGGGCAAGGACCAGGGAGGAAAGAATAACACATTCCTCACCACAGAGACTGAGCTCCTTTTTCACTCTGCAGTAACCAAACATGTGCCAAAGAGAGGGCAGGTGACAGGACTGGTTTCAAAATTATCTAATAGCCAGAGAAACATGAGTGCTGAATGGAGCAGAGTCCAGGGCAACACCCAAGCAAAATCACAGAGCTGTGCAAAGAATCCCAGGAGTGGGAATAGCTGAGCTCTCCATCCACCTGGGACCTGCTGGTCAGGACTTGCTTCTTTCATATGTGGTCTGAATGTCACCTTGAGCACATGGAGCAGGAAGGACTGGTAAACTTATGAAACACAAAGCCTGAATTCCTGCTTTCAGTAAAGCCTATTTTCAAGTTGTAACTGGGTTTTTTCCCTTTGGTAAAAACCAGGCATTTGGGAAGCCTCTTGCCACCGCCAGAGGAGCTCTGCACACACAAGGGGCTCAATTAACACCCAAGGTGATGGTGCTGCACATGGCTGAAAATTGAATTAAAATTTAAAATAAATAAATAAATAAAAAAATCCTGCAGCTACACGAAGCTTCAGTATGGCAGAAGGAAAAACTGCTTCATCATCAGCCACGGAAATTTTCTGAATCCCGGGTTATCTCGTCGGGCCAGAGCCGCGTGAGGAGGAGCACAGATGGGTACTGTGCCCTTTCTCCTGCCATAAGAGCAGCAGCTCCAGAACTGCAGCGTGAGCACAACCCTGGGGCTGGGGCTGTGCACGTCCTTTACTGCCACATATAAAATGAGACAGCAAAAAAAAAAAAGACAAACCAAAGTATTCGAGTTGGAAACAGTCCTAGACTTTGCCTCCTTTTAGGGACTTTCCATAGTGTGCCACTCCGGAGTGACTTGGTTCTGTGTCTTCTATAGGTTGGGAAGGAAACATTCAGCTTAGAATTAGCCCGGGGCATTGTCTGTAACAGAGGAAAAGTTTACACACCCATTTTCAATAAACTCTACACCTATCAAAAGGGAATTACAGGCTACAAGCTCTCTTTAAATAGGATTCCAACCTCCTTAACTACTCTGAAGCACAAAGGCTTTACAGCTTTACTTACTAACAAAAATCCTTGATAATTTTTACAGGAAAAGGCAGAGTACACCGTGAAGAAAATCCTAACCAAAAAAAAAAAAAAANCAAAAAAAAAAAAAAAAGAGAGGGGAAAAGTTTATAAATTCTTGAAAGACTTTTTTTCGAATAAGTCTTTACCTGGATTAAGCTGCCAGGCAACTTTATTAGCATTTCTGCCACAGAACTGTCTGCTTCCCTACCACACCCTGCAAACGTCACAGGAAAACAAAGAAAACTCCCATTTTCATGTGGTCGTTAGAAAGATGCAAATCCTTCTGGTTTGTGGAGGAGAGACGAGGAAAAGAAAATGCCAACAACCTTCAGCTCTGGCAAAAAGTACCTCAGAAGCAGCTGAACAACTTCCCAGTTACCCTGGAAACAGAGTTTACCCCTCAGCAGACAGGGAAAATTGCCTGCAATTACCACCCTGGAGCAAAGCACCAGTTTGGACAAAACATCAATTTCTGTTTGCTGCAGCTCCTTTAATGTGATCCCGGTAATTTATCACGAGCAATATTTGATCTTGAATGGAATTCTTTCACCAAACCCCAAAGAGCCTGAGCTCTATTACCAGACCCGCAGGTATAATCAAAGGTTACAATATCTCCTGATGGCACAGAAGAGCTCCCTCATCTGCCAAGTGTGATTTCCCCTAATCCCTTTCCCCACGCACAAATCGGAATCACCCGGATTACGCCGCAGAAATAGAAGTCAAGTCAATACCTGAATCCACGGGATTAATCTCCCACCTCCAGACGGGAGAAAGGCAAGAACAGCAACAATGCTGCAGGCAGGCTCAGGAAGGAGAAGCTTTCCACCCGGCTCCGCGCAGCCCCACACAGGAAATTCTGGGATTTCACTGATTAGCTTCACCCGTCCAGAATCCCAGTGCTGCTCCCTCCCAAATCCGAGCGCAGAACTCCGTGCAAATTCAGGGAACTGACCTCCACGTGATCTTTTGGACCAGCTATTTCCACCCAGAAGCAG
This sequence comes from Cyanoderma ruficeps, assembly GCA_008694505.1. Lineage (NCBI taxonomy): Eukaryota > Metazoa > Chordata > Aves > Passeriformes > Timaliidae > Cyanoderma > Cyanoderma ruficeps. The sequence continues at coordinate 4,347,688 of VZDJ01000174.1, read as the reverse complement.
CACTCCGCGTCTCTCCGTGCGCATACAAACCGCTTGGATTTGGAGTTAGGAGGAAAAAAATCAACAAATGAGCTGCGTATCACCAGAACAACACAAATCTGTCCACTCGAGTGGTTCCAAAACAAAAATATATGCCCCTAGCAGGAGGGCTGGAACGAGATGAGCTTTAAGATCCTTTCCAACCCAAACTATCCTGAGATTCTACGTACACACGATGCCAACAAAGCTATGTGCATCTTCAATTAAAAAGAAGCAGCATGATGACTTTAAATTGGTACTTCAAAGTAATTGTAACGAGCAAATAATACATTTCCTGAAATCCAAGGCATTAAGGAGTCACATACCACTCTTGGGAATGCCTGAATCCCTCCTGCTCTGCCCAAGGAGCCATCGCCCGGCTGTAAACCAGGGGGAGAAAGGGGGAGCATCTTTATTTGTCCATTTAAGACCTCCAAGCACATTATCATCCCTAATCCACCGAGGAACAGATAATTGCAGCCCTCGCGGATTACAAAATTACGCTCTAATCCTCAAAACCACCAGCCAACAACACCATCCACCAAAAACCACCTACGACCCCTCCGCACCTCCAGCAGCTGAATTAGAAGCACAGAACGGGGTTTTTTTGGAGGGGGGCTTTTCCCCTCTTCTCAACACACGAGGACACGAGCCCTTGGCTCTGACGCAGCGAGAAAGAAGCGGCGAGGAGGTCCGGCAGCAGGGCGAGGGGCCATGCGGGAGCAGCGAGCGCACCCCGCGGCACAGGACTCCCGTCCCCGGTTCCCCCGGAGCCGGCGAGGAGGGCGAAGCGCCCCCGGGGAAGCGGGGAAGGTGTTCCCGTGCCGGCCCTAAGGGCGAGCGAGCACTGACCGCCTTTGTCCCACCGCCGCCTCGCCCCTCACCGTGGCCCCGCCAGCAGCACTCACCCAGCCAAACCACCGGCCGCTCCCTCCGCAAAACCGGGCGCCGGCTCCGCCGCACCGGGGAAGTTGCTTGAAGTGAAGTTGGGCGCGCAGCGGCCTTTCCCCCGAGGCGGCGGCGAGCGGCGGCCGGGCACGGCCGGAGGCGGGGCGGGCAGGGGGCCGTCCCTCGGCGCTTCCCCGGAGCGAGGGGCTGCGGGAAGGCGGCGGGAGGGCGGCGGGAGGGCGGCGGGAGGCGGGAATGTCCCGCCCCGGTGCCGGTCCGGCCCCTTCGCCCCGGCGGCCGCGGGGCCCCGCGGGAAGCGCCGCTGTTGCCATGGTGACCGCGCGGTGCGGCCCGTGGGCAGGGCTTCCCCCGCGCAGCGCGGCCGCGATTGGCTCCGCCCCGCTCCACCTGCTCCGTGAGGGACCCGGGTTCGAATCCCGGCCCGGCTCGTCCCGTGGGACGGCGGTGGAATGTGGGTAGTGTTGGAAAATGTGAGATGTGTCAAGGTTATCTGATTGTGTCCAGTTCTGGACAAGGAGCAAATAAAAAAGGGACAGGGCCCAGCAGAAGCCACAAGGATAATGAGGGATCTGGAGCATCTCTGTGATGAGGGACTGTGGGAGATGGGCCTGGTCAGTCTGGAGAAGGGAAGGCTGGAAGGAATCTCATCAGTCCATACAAACATCTCAAATCGTGTGCCGAGAGGATGGTGCCAGGCTCTGTTCAGTGGTGCCTGGTGACAAGGAGCACTAAACACAAGTTCCACCCCAAGATGAGGAAGAAGCTCTTTCCATGGAGGGTGGCCGAGCACTGGGACAGCTGCCCAGGGAGGATGTGGAGTCTCCCTTTCTGGACACATTCCAAACCCACCTGGATGCAATCCCGTGCCACCTGCTCCAGGTGACCCTGCCTTGGCCGAGGGGTTGGGCTGGATCATCTCCAGAGAGCCCTTCCCACCACAGCTGCTCTGGGATTCCATGATTCTAACCAGTGCAACAGCAACAGCTGCATCCCTTAGTCAAGGACAGCCTGAGACTAAGAAGCTTTAAGGACCTGAATTAAGATATTGATGTCTGTTTGTGTAAACATTGGTAACTTTCAAAGCCGGTGAAATCTATAGCTGAACTGTGTTTGTTATAATAATAAAAATCACACACAGGTTAGAAAAACCCTGCCCAGGTAAAGACCCTTCCCCTGGGCATGTGGAGAAGCAACTTGTATGGAAATTACTGATAAATCCTAATAAAGGACAGTGCTTGGAAAGTTACTTACTCAAACTTTCTGTGTATAAATAATAGCACCAAAGTCCAGTGGGGTGGGCTGGATTTGTGGAATACACTGAGCACCCAGGCTGCACAACCCTGAAATAAATAATCAGTGTCTCTATCAAGTGTGTCATTATTGGCTTGTTGCACACCAGGTAAAAAATCAAATTTTGTAGCCACCAGTGGCAGCCCCTTGGCCACCACTGTCCTTCTGTCACCCTCAGGGCAGCCCAGTCCAGGGAACACTGTCTCAGGGCAGAGAGAATCAGAAAGGGAACATTGCCCTTCAGACCAGGGAGTGTTCCTCCTCAGTCCCCTCCTCAGGAATGGCACCAGAGTCATGGGATCTGCCCACTGGCATCCTCTCCATGCCACAGCTGTTACAGTTCAAAGCTCCAAGTGCTGCTTTTTGTCATTACCAAAGGTGTGGTTCCCTGCTGAGGAGGCCAAAGTCAGCCTTGAGAAGAGGCCATGACTCACAGCAGGAGGAAGGAGAGTGTGGATGATGGGCTGGCCACGGGCCAGGGTGATGCCATGGCACAAGGAAAATGCATCTCCATGTCCTCATCCCAGCTCTTGGCAGGACAAGGGAAGACCAGGCAGCACAGGAAAGTCCTGTGTCCCTGCCCTCCATGGGGAACTCACTCATCTGCCTTTAACCAGCCCAAATCTCCTTCTGTTGCAGGCACAGGGGTCCTGAGCCAGTGGAGCCGCTGGATCTCTCCGTGATCCATTCCAAGGGAGCCATACAGAGTCACTGTAACTGCCTCCCAGCAGGGGAATGGATGGGAGCAAGAGGAAAAGTTTCAGCAACAAAGACATCCAGCCCTGTAACAACAGCAGGAATATGGAGCTTGCCTCGCCTCCTCTGTTCCCACCCACATCCCATTTAAATTAAGATCGCTTTCCCACAGCTTCCCCCCTTGCTCCCAAATCAGGATAATATAGGTGTTTTCCCCACCTTAGCAACCCTTTTATCTTCACCACACAAAGGGATCCCAATTCCATGACTCATTTGCCTTTTCCCTTTTCCAGAAGCCAAGCCATAATCCATCTCCTCAGCCACCTTTCCCTGCCAGCACCCTCCCTGCAGCTCCGGCGTGGATGAGGGCGATCCATGGCTTGGATCAGTGCCTCTGCAAGGAGGGTGTTCCTGCCTCTTACACCTCTTTGAAGCAGTTCTTGTCCCACCCATGGCTGGGAACCCCTGCTCCAGCACACAGGGCTCTCAGCAAGTCACAGGGAACGAGGAAAGAGCCTGATCAGTTATTCAGGAGCCGCTTAATGGCAGCTCCCTCCACAAAAACACCTTCACAGTGACGGAGCCGGAGAGCTGGGCACGCCAGGAGGCTCCATAGCCCTGGGAGCTGCATTCAAATGGACACTTCAAGAGAGCAGAGCAGTGTTCCCAAGGAGCTGCAGCCTTGTTTCCCACTGTGCAAGGAGGAGCCTCAGCCGGGTGCCTTTGCAAATGCCCCAGGAGATGAGACCTGGGAGCTCCAAAGTGGTCACAGAAACTCAGGCTGGTTCAAGCCGCAGCAGGCCCAGGGCAGGAGCTGATCTGGAGGGATGGCAGTGCTGCAGGGCAGTGCCAGGCATGGAGCAGGCCTGGGACCCACCTGTGTGGGGTTACAGGGGCCAGATCCTCACCTTCTCCCAGCCCTTCTTGCCCAAACCTGTGGGAAAGGGAATGGCTGTAGTGTGGGGCCAGCACAGAGCAGGGAACTGTGGGACCAGCAGTGGGAACTGGGGAGATGGGAGATGGGAACCTCCAGGCCATCACAGCCAGCCCTTGCACCCCAGCCCTGGCACCCCACTGCCACCCCACTGACCCCCCACTACTGCTGCTCCCTTAGAATCCTAGAATTATTTGTGCTGGAAAAGCCCTCTAGAACCATCGAGTCAAGCACTGCCCAGGCCACCCATGTCCCCAGGCTCCACATTGACACATCCGTTAAATCCCTTCAGGGATGGAACTCCACCAGTTCCCTGGGCAGTCTGTTCCAATGCCTGACAATCCTTTCTATGAAGAGATTTCCACAATATCCAACCTAAACCTCCCCTGGCACAGCCTGAAGCCATTCCCTCTGGTTTTGTCCCTTGTTCCCTGGGAGCAGAGCCTGACTCCCACCTGGCTGCACCCTCCTGTCAGGGAGTTGTGCAGAGCCAGAAGGTCCCCCCTGAGCCTCCTCTTCTCCAGGCTGAGCCCCTTTCCCAGCTCCCTCAGCCACTCCTACTGCTCCAGACCCTTACCCAGCTCTGTTCCCTTCCCTGGCCATGCTCCAACACCACAGTGTGTGTCCTGCAGTGAGCAGAGGGCAAGGACAGGACCTGGCATGTGGCACAGCCCTGGCTGCTGGAAAGGCTCTTCCCCTGTGCTCTATCCCCACCTGAGACCCTGTGTGAATCTTTCTCCCTCGGCGTTTGTCAGCCCTCAGCAGGGCAGAGGTGACCCCGGTAGGGGCAGAGTCAAATGCAGAGCCCTGGCCTCTCACCCCATGTATATGAATTAGGGCTGTAATTCCACCCCGTGGTGTGGATGGCAATAGTGAACAGACACTGCCAGACCCACCTTGCAGACATCTGAGCTTTGACCCTCTGTTTTATGACTTCACTGGAGCCATCAGAGGGATGACAAGCAGCAATATACACTGAAGGAGTGCATGCGCTCGGAAAAGAATGACAGGTCCCTTTATCTATGAAGTTTCCATTCTTCAGACACAGTTTTCAAACAAAAGGTTCCACTCCTCAGATGAGTAATGCCACTGTTTCTCCTCTCCACCATACAATTAACTTCCAGCCTGTGATCTCTTCAGAGCTGAGCTAAGAATGGCATAAACCAGGGAACACCAGCGACTGTTCCCTGCACCAGCGGGGCTGCTCCGGTGATTTAGCTCCTCTCACACAGTCTGTCAGTGCCCTGCAGTGGAGAAATGGGTTAATTGCAAACGGTATATGGGCACTGCCCATGACACACCTGTACATCTGAGGGCAAGGACAAACACCAGGGGGGGCCCAGGCAGACCCCCCCAGCTCCTGCTCTGTCTCACTCCCGTCTGACTTCGGCTAAATCCCCTCCTTTGTTCCAGCCAGGAACTGTCTCCATCTCTTCCTGCTGAGCCAGTTGCTCCTGTTATGTGAAGAGGTGGAGGTGTATGCAAAAACAGCCCGTCTGGGTCAGGGGAACACTGATCTTCCAGAATTCCCCTGCTACCTTTCCCAGGCCCACGTGGCATTGAAGTGCCCCGGCCCTCAGCAGGGAAGCACTTCAGTCTCCTGCCTTGCAACCTTCCACCAGGGAACTGCACCCACAAAAGCCAGAACTATGGGTGACAGCTCAGGATGAGCCCCAGGAGGAAAGAGGCAGGAGCTCCCCACACACCTCAGGCACTGAGCACTGCAGGAAGGTGCTCCACTGCCCACTGCATACAATCTGCGTAAAGGAAAGCAGGAAATCCTCCCACTCCCCATCACCACCACGGCAGCTGTCCTTAAAAGCTCCTTTCCCACCTCTTCTTGCTCATCCACCATGGAAATCGGTGCAGAGCTGCACAGAGAGCATGTGCCTGGCTCAGAGCACGGGGAGGGCACAGCCCTGGCACTGCCTTCCCAAGGAAACCCCTCTGGCCATGGGGCCCCGTTGCTGCCTCTCCCATCCTCAAGTTTGACTCTGGAACAGGGCTGGGAGAAGGAAGGCAGGAGGCAGAGTCCTGTTTTAAAGAGAATAGTCATTAAACACACAGTCCAATGTCCTTGTGAAGGCTGAGCTCTGCCAGGCCCTGGAAAGGGCATCAGCCCTCCAAGGGGGCGTGGGGCCTGTGGGGTTACACTGTGCTGTCCACACAATATTTCTTCCTCCAGAAAGGAGAGGTTTTGGGAAGACAGAGACTGTCAAACCTCAGCTGCTGAAAGCAGCCATAGCCAAGAAATCCTTGACTAAAAAACAAGGACAATTGAGCGTCAAATTTGTCTGTATAATGCTCTCCCCAGTAGGAAGGAGTTGTTAGATTGCACCGTCACGGAGGTTTCAGTGCAACAGAGGGAAGAACCAGTGGGTGTGGGATTGTTGCCAGTTACATAATCCCTGGTGGTTTTGCCTGCACTGGTTTGGGTGAGGACGTGGCCCCATCCTGATCCCTGGTGCTATCAGCCAACAGCACATGGCCAGACTTGAGGGGCCGTGGGGAGAACAAAGGGATGCACATTTCCTGGGAGTCTGCTTTTGTTTTCCCAAGCAGAGGAGTGACTCAGATTTCAGTGCACTCCTGTAACTCAGCCAACAACAACACGTCCTTAGTCACGGCGATAAAGCCGAGGATCTGTGTTCCATTTGCTGAACTAAAAAAAGCTCAAACTCATCCACCCAAGGGCCAGGTCAGTCACTAAAACAGAGACTGAACCCCGAGGTGTGCGCAGTGACGGCAGCATCTTCCTCCCCAACAGCCTCTCTGAACTCCTGGAAACTACTCAGAAAACCCACTGAACCAGCACAGATAATCTGGTGCTGCACTATCACGGAGCTCTCCGATAACTCCTGAGCACCCACATGTCATTCCAACACGGCTGCCAAAGCCCTGCAGAAATGCTTTCACTTCCTGACAAATGCTCCAGGAAAGAGCACCATACTTCCTTGTGCTTAAGGACTGGCTTAACACATCCCTGTGCTGTTGTCTCGTGGATCTGAGCTGGATTTTCATGGCTGTGAGGTATATCCACAGCTCATTGGAAATGCCAGAGCGTGGATTGCTCCACCTCAGTCATTGCACTCAAAGCAAGCAAAAGGAGAACTTGAACTGACAAAGGGGAGGTTTAGATTGGAGTTTAGAAAGAAATCCTTCCCTGTGAGGGTGCTGAGGCTCGGGCACAGGGTGCCCAGAGAAGCTCTGGCTGCCCCTGGATCCCTGGAAGTGTCCAAGGCCATGCGGGATGGAGCTTGGAGCAACCTGGGCTAGTGGAAGGTGTCCCTGTGAATGAGATGAGCTTTAAGGTCCCTTCCATCCCAAACCACTCTGTGTTGCCCTGAGACTCCCAATCCCAAAAAAATCCCTGTTGTACAGTCCTCCAGCCCCCAGTGCTGCTGGGCTGGGTAGGGACCCAAGGCTGTCAGCCCCTTACCCTGCATCAGTCAGGTGGTGGTGCCCGTACAAACTGTGTCTCTCTCCAGGATTTGCCCAGGGATTGCTACAGCTGTGAATTTTTTTGAATTTTCAGCTTCGTTTTCCTTTGGAAAAGGCCTCTCTGAAGCAGGTGCTGGAGCACCTTAAGGCAGCACAGGGTGTTGCCAGGACAGGGCCCACTGGGGCAGATGTTTGTGCCAGGACTCAGCGTGTCCATTCATGCATGTTAACGAGGGCTATAAATACTCTGGGTCCTTCCCAGCTCCAGTGCCACGTGCCCCAGCCTGGCAGGAGGGTGTGTGAGGATGAGCACTCACAGCTGGGCTCACCAGCACAGCCCCCAGTGCCCCCCATCACACCCAGCCCTGTGCCACAGCCAAACTGGTTCATCTTCCGTGGCCACCCGGGAGCCAAAGGATTGGCCTCATGGAGCAGAGGATCAAAACAGAGCATGGAAAGTCCTGGGGCTGCCACCACCCCTCGGAGGAGCTTTCATAATCCAACCCCAGTTGATGGTGAGCATCTCCTGAGGAGCTTTGGTTGACATGGGGTTGGAATGGTTGCTCTTCCTGCCCAGGAAAGAGCTGCTGCCTCTCCCGAGCTGCTCCACCAGCTGCTGTCTCCTGCACTGCATGGAGGTGGCAACTGATGGAAATTTCCATCAGCACTTCAAAGCACAACCTCAGGATAGCTGCTTTTGTGAGAAACTATCCCAAGTTAAAAATTAATGAAATTCACTTTTAGGATCATTTACTTTCCTCCATCCAAACGGCAGGATTTTTGCCAGCCCCTCCGCATCAGAACAGAGAGCATTCCTGCTCTGGCACCTTGGGAATGTGGCCTCTGGTGGTTAAGTTGCCAATTAATATCAGGTAATTAACACATTTGCAAGGGCTGGTTGAATCCCACCCTGACATTTTGCAAACTCTGCGTGTTTGGGGAGTGTCTTCATCAGCTTTTGAAGTTCTGAGCTGTGAGTTCCCTGCAAACCTCAGCCTGCACTGGAAACTGGGGCTGGGCCATTAGAGCAAACATGCCTCAAGAAGCAAACATATTAAGGATTAATTAAATACCAGGATTTATTTAATTAAGCCTCTTCTCATAAGTAGGTAGAGGCAGGAATCTGGAGCGAGCATCCAGCCTTCCTCGCATTCCCATTTTTAGAAATGCAGTTAAATTCTGCGCTGCTTAAAACACGACATTGGGGTGATGCGGACCCCCCTCCTGCCTCCAACAGCAGTGCAGGAACTGACACCACAGAAAGGAGGCTGGGGGCACCCTTTCCCTCTTCCCACACATGGCATTCCCCCGTGGAACAGCTGGAAGACCCACAGGCACACAAGGGTTTGGGGAGTCCAGAGGGGTGACAAGTGCCAGCCCTGAGCAGGAGCAGGGACCACAGGCAGCTTGTCCTCCTCACGTTTTTGACCAAAAAAACTTGCCCCTCCTTCTCCCTGCATGAAAGGCACCGCAGCCCATCCCATCGCTGGCAGTTTAAAGGTCTGGAGACCCATCCAGGAAATACGGAGGCGAGCGAACCAGATGCAGTCCAAGGTCATTTTGAGCAGCAGAATGCACTCCCTCACCTCCTGCACAGCTCACCTGGCAGCACAGGATCACACACAGCGATAAACCATCACCACATGTCCCAGCTCTGGGCTGCCACCATGCCAGGGCCCTCTGTCACCTCCCCACCTGCTCTGTCTGGGGCAGTTCAGTCCATGCAGCACCGAGGACTTGGCCCAGCCCTTCCTCAGTGCTTTCCCTCCTCTTCAGCTGCTCTGTTTGACCATCAGTTTAAATCCTCCACATTACAGGAGGGGGGTACAGCAAGAGAAAGGACAGAGGTGACAGTGCCAGCAGAGCCAAGGAGGTGGCCCTGCCACACATCTGCCCAGAGAGACAGGGTCAGCAAAGCTGGATTGAGCAGGTAAAGGGATGGGGATGGGGGAAATCGAGGACCATGAGGGCAAGGGGGGGTGCAAAAAGGAGCCCAGGTGACAGCAGGGCACCCAGCACAGGGGACACTCACCATGAGCAACAGGGGGCTCTGGAATCTGGGAGCAGTGTGGAAATACAGAGCGTTTTGGGCACTCCCAGCTCAGGGTATCCCCACTCTCTGCTTCCCCAGGGACCACGCAGCCAGAAAGAACCACCAGGATCTGATTGATTTGAAAATACATTAACCATAGAGAATAGAGCTTTAATTTTTCTTTCTCAACAACAATAAGAGGAACAGTTTACATTTAAAAAAAAAAACCAAACCCAAAAGCATGAATAAAATAATATAAAACAGATTATTATACCACAGTGTGGAATTCAGATAATCGAAGAACATTAGCAGCACTTCTACAAATAGATTAAAAGCTGTTAAGTGCTCGTTAAGCTCGAGCAACTCCCAGAGACCAAAATGGCATCCAACAGAGAAAAGCAGCAATTCTGTGTAGGGCAACAGAAACGTCTAATGCCAGGACACCAGGTACATTGAAATCCCTGTGCTGAGGGGTAATTCCCTGTCCCACTGAGCCCCCACGATGGCTGTCACACCCTGTCCCCTGCCCGGCTCTCCAGAACACTCCTTGAACGAGGGAAGTGACAATCGTGGGTCTGAGGTTACATCCACGTTGCATTTTCAAAGCTTTTCATTAATTCTGTTTGGGGGAACAATTTCTTCCCTGGCTTCTGGGAATTACTCTCCAGAGAGACTGAATTTCTGAGAATTTAAGTCAATCTTCCATAGTCACAACAACGACATTTTTAGTCTCTCAGTATCCAGGATCAGGATTATCAATTCTTTATGGTCCTTAGCAGCACAGCCATACTCATTCCTAAAACTTCCACGTATTTAAGATCTTGTGCATAGTTTAATCTTTAGCATTAATTCGTTATTAAAAAAAAAAAAAGAAGTAGAAAAAAAGAAGTTTAAGAAAAGGATAAATGGTGCTTTTTCCCCCTCATCAAAGCAGTGATGCAAAGTGCCCTTGCTCCTGGTCATGTCCCACTGCCAATGGCTCAGGAGCCATCGTGGAGAAGGGACCGTCCCCTGCAGCACCATCCCTGGGCTCTGCTCAGCCCCCATGTGCAAATTCCATCTACAAAAGGAAGCTATTATACTACTGAACAGGAATTTGAGGTGGAATACGCTGATCACCAATCTAAAATTAAGTTAGAAATTAGATAAGATTAGATTAGACACATTAAAAGGCTTCCGCGGCTATTCCGACCGCGTACATTCTCTGGGAAGTTGAGGATTTGGGCAAAGCTGGGAAGGAATCCACACACTGAGCTGTGTGAGCGTGTGGCTATGGCACCAAATGGCCTCAGCTGTGGCTCACGTGGCCACCAGAGGACAGAAACGTGGTCTCCCTGAGGACCACAATTGTTTAGATGCCTTAATCAGTGAAATATTGCTTATTCGGGGCAACGAGGATGCTGAGCTTGAGTGGAAAAGCAGGACACAATCAGTGGCATTTGATCTACTTCAGGGTAGAAAAAGCTTTTATAGGAATTTCTGACACAGGTTCTGGCGAGTTCCAACCCTTCCATAGCGCTAGGCAGGCTTGGAACTCCATCTCTACATTGTGCTCTATCAGTTTGTGCTCACACATCAGTAAAATGCTGAAGACAAGTCCAGAACTGCTCAGTACTTGGGGAAATTCCCAAATGGAATGAGAAATAAGACAGAGGTTTTGATGACACGACCATCGTTTTGGTCCTACTGGTCAAAGGCTCAGAGGCTCCCCCGTGCCTCTAGACAAAAGTGGTTTAGATGTTGTGAGATATTTCAAAAGCAAACTTAGGGGATGAGAATGCCAAAACTGGTCCCATCCCTGGTCAGAGACCCATTTGCTACAGTGGGACCCCAGTGCAGGGGACCAACCTCAGGATAATCCAGGAAAGAGATGGGAAAATAGGAAAAGTAAGTAATAAATAAATAAAGAACAAAGAATAAGAAGAACTTCATCCCATAAACTGCTCTTGGCCACAAGGCTTGTGTCTCCAGGGATTTTGGGACCACAACCCTCCTCTTCAATAGTTCCTCTGCCTTTTTTTCCACCTGTCAGTGACAAGGGTTGACACCTGCAGTCCCACTGCTGGCTCACCTTGCACTACCAGCTGCTTTTGGATGAGTTCAGGGATGTTCCCCATGCCAGGGGCTGGAGGAGAGCAGGACAGGGAGGCAGCAGAAAGTTCCCCTACAAAAAAACCTCTCAGTCTTCATAAAAAAAATGTTCACAGCAAAGCGATTCAGGGATTCAACACAGCAAGAGGAAAAACTCCTAGAAAAACCACACGTTTAGGAACAAACACAACTTCTAAAGGGTCTGCACAGGCGACACCAAAAGAGACGAGTACCAGGAGCTCGTGGGAAGGTTGCATGAGCAGAAAGCTCAAATGCAGGAAAGAGAATCCATTAGTCACTCCCTCAGGGGAACACAGGACACAAACACTCCGTGGATTTACACACACCGAGAGCATCTGAGCTCAGCAGCTCGAGAATAAGACAAACCCCACAGCAATGTGGGGGCTCAGGGAGGGTGTGATGGGAGCTGAACTCAGCCCGTGGAGCCCAATCCTTCCTCAGGCTCAGCTCTGGAGTGACTGGAGCAGAGAACACGGGCTGGCAGCTCATGCGAACCTTGCTGCCCCCAGGGGAGGATGCAGCAGTGTCCTCAGAAAGTGTGGAGTCATGGAATGGTTGGGGCTGGAAGGAAACTTGGAGATCACCTCATTCCAACCCCTGCCATGGGCAGGGACACCTTCCACTGTCCCAGGCTGCTCCAAGCCCCATCCAACCTGGTCTTGGACACTGCCAGGGATCCAGGGGCAGCCACAGCTTCTCTGGGCAACCTGTGCCAGTGCCTTATAGTGAGGAATTTCTTCCTAAAATCCAATCTAACCCTGCCCTCTGTCAGTTTAAGGCACAGAACTCCAGTCCCTGTTCCCACAGAGCCAACAACAGGCTAAAATAATCCCGGGCTGGCAGTGCCATTGTGGGGGGGATTTCAGCTGCACGGAGCAGCTGGGATGAGACATTCCTCTTCCCCAAGGGGCCAGACAAGATTACTGTATATGGACAAGCCTGGTGACAGGCCTCTCCTGCGTGGCAAACAGGCCATCCTTGGCTGCACAGCTGGTAGAGATCCCCGCTGGCTCCCAGGGCCACGATTCCCCCGTCAGAATTCCAGAAGAAGGCTTTATGTCATGAGGATCCAGCAGGGGGGACAGAGCCAGGCTGGAGAGGCAGAGGCCAGAGAAGACCCACAAACAGCTGCACAGCAAAACCTTTGCTTTTCAGCTTCTCAGCAGCTTTTAACCACCAAAGAGAGCCCCAGGCTCCTGGTGGGGTCTCGCTGTGAGTCCCCACAAGCACAAGAACTTGCCCAGCAACACAGCTGAAACAAAGCTTTTTTTATATTGTTTTCCCCTCCTTTATTTTTTCCCTCTTGTCCAGTCTTAAAGTCAGAACCATGATGAAGCCCAAACTGAGGTTGTGACAGTGGCTCTGCTCAGAGCTTCCTGTTGCCCCACCAGAACAACTCTCCCAGCACAGGGACAGTGACAGATTGGCACATCATGGAATAGGTGCTATAGAAACCACACAGTTCTCAGAAGCAAAAAGATTTCTCACCCCCCCCCCGCCTTTCAAAAAATAACCCACTTAGTTCACATATTTTTCTCTCTATACTGTATATATCTTATATATAGACACAATTCTCTGGTAAACATTTACAAGATATCGTAAATAACATTGAAAATTTCTATCTCCATTTTGCACGACAGCGCGCACTCACACGCCAGCACACAAGGACACACAGTCAGGTACAATCAATAAATAAATACTTTTTTTTCCACCCCCCCCCCAAGAAATTATTCAAAAAACACTGCTATTGAGCGGCCCAAAGACACTCTCAGTTAATACAGACAGCAAATATTGTGCAGAATTTCTTGGCTGGTTTTGTTTAAAAACCAAGGAAAGAAGCTTGAAAGGTTTAGTGTCAGCGACGTTGCTTGGTCAGGTGGTGTTCCAGGTGACCCGTGGGTCCCTGTCCCTCAGGAAGGGGAGAACAGAGCACTTCCCTTTCCCTCCAGACAGGTGACAGATCTGTCCTAGAACCTCGAGGGAACAGGAGCAGCCTGGGAAGGAGGGAGGACACGAGCTTTTCACTCTGCTCGGTGGAAAGATGAAAGGTTCTCACAGGAACTGGCAGATCTCAAGCTCTTTGTTTCCTGTGTTACTGCAGCCCGACACCCTTTGGGCTTTTACTGCTCCAGGGAATTTCCCAGATTGTTGTACACATCTGTTGGGATTATGAGGAGTGAAGGAATGGCCATTGCTCTCCCCCTTCCCCAAAGGGTTCAGGATGTGCCACTGCCTTTTCCAGCTGCAACCTCCACGTCCCAGAATACAAAACTTGCTGATTTGCTCAGAAAAAGCAAACCGCTCTATCAAGCTCCTCAGACCTTCCCTGAAGCAGCAGATTTCTCTGGTGCAGACTGACAACCACCTTTTTCTGCCAGCAACAACCGACACACGCCACGAGCCAACACAAACCAGCGCAGACAGATGTTCCACGGGAGGAGGAAGGGCCCCTTTCCCTCCCGTGGGAACACTCCAGCAGCAAGGCAGGAGCAGGGCCAGAGGAGAGCACACACACAGCACACGTTGCACCCGGGGGGGGGAACACAAATGTTTGCAGCAAAACTTGAGAGAAAGTACCCTCAGAGAGAGCTCCAGCCCAGCACTGCCCTCCCCAGCCGGGCTGGACCCTCCATCCACCCACCCCTCTCCTTTTCCTGTATTGTTTTTTACCTGAGTTGAAAAATGACTCCGAAGCCTCTGCAGGGCAGCCTGTGTGGGACACAGCAGCTGGAGAGGCACTTCACGCAGTGGGCTCCAGGCTGTGCAGGAAAAGTGGCCACACAAGTGCATCTTCCCAAAGCAAAGACCACTCAGGGACCTTGGGCTATTTTCCTCTCACAGGCCTGTGGGAGAAGCCCACCAAGACCTAACTGGAGATGCTCAGTGGGTTTAGGGGACTCGACAGCCAGCCCTGAAGCTGTCAGAGGGAAAGTCAGGATAATCAGGAGCTCTGACTTGCCTTCTGAGGAGCCCTTCCCTCACAAGAGCTCAGAGGAGCAACAAGGAGACCAGACTCCTACCACAAGCAGCTAAAGTAAGGCAGGTAAGAAAACCTCCAGCCTGGAGTTCCCAGAGGAGGCCAGGACCAGATTTCCCAGCATTCAGAGAACGTTACAGAGGCTGGATTTTGAAAAATCACCCCAATGCTGAATTTGGAGCTGTTCTGAAAATCCATCCAGCTGCGAACCTCTCGTGTGCTCAGGTATTGTAGGAACAGTGTAAAATCCCAAGGAGAAAACAGAGCCCTGAAAAAAGAAAATACTGAAGGGGAAGCAATGCATTGAGGGACAAGATCAAAAGAGGAATTTCTATGATCCAAGTCCCCCCCATTACTGGCAGAACCTCATTGTGTTGGTGAGGAGCTGAGAACTGGCAGCATCCCTTGTGCTGCCCGGGCTCGCAGGGCTGGCTGCCTTCTCACACCACACGGAAGGGCTGCCCAAGGAAGCAGCTTTCCAAGGAATCAGCTTTCCCTCTGTGCCACCAAGCTCTGCTCCCCCAGCCCCCAGGCTCCACCCTGGGATGAGGCAATGCCTGGGCAGTTTTGGTGGCCACGGGCAGCTGCTGCCCCTCCAAGGCCAGGAAGGCTCTGCCTGGTCCTGCTCCCGGCACGGGAACACACCTGGAGGGATCTTTGGTTGAGTCACTGCAGAAGGTCTGAGCCAGGGCCTGTGCTGAGCCCAGGGGACTCCCAGCTCACATGGCAGCACGTGTCCCACCACCTGAGTCCTACAGGCGTGGCACTTGGAGAGACAGGAGAAGGGAGGAAGCATTGGAGGGGAGTCCTGGCTCTTTGGGTGCCTCGTCTGCCCCGGGTCCTTCATTTGTTCTCGATCAGAGTCTGCACTTTATAGACCAGGTCCCGAGCCAGCTTCAGGATCTGTTTGGTGTTGTGGCGCTCAGCCATTTCTGCAAAGACACAGAGGGACAGGTCAGGCCTGAGCAGCCCCCACCCCACGGCTCTGCTGCCCACATCCCCACCCTCCCCTCACAGGGACACCTGGCTCTGCAGAGCCACCCTAAACCAGCCCCTCGGGATGGGGAAAGCAGCAGGAAGCACAGCCCAAACCTCAGCTCCCTTCAACACCACGCAGGTCAGGCACTGCTGAGGAGGGCAGGTGGATTCCAGCCCCACCAGACCCCTCAGAGCTCCAGGAGTGTTAAACATCCCCAGCATTCCCCAGATGTGACAGTCCACAGCCAGCCACCTGCTGCCCACAAACCCAGCCCAACACGAGCACGAGCTGTACCATTGAAAAACTTGATGATGTCTGTAAAATCCATGTTGTTCTCCAGGATGATGTCCCGGTACATCTCCACCAGGGCCAGGGCTATGAAGAGCACGTAGTGAGCAGAGGAGACATGAGCAGCAGCCCAGATGGTCTCCCAGACAGCAAAGACGTCGTCGTACACCAGCTCTGTGAGCAGAGAACAGCAGTCACCACCCCACTCAGCCCACCCTGGCTCACAGAGCTCACAGCAGCTCTGGGGAGACACTCTGGGTGCCTCCTTCCCACAGCAACTTGCTCCAGCTGGGAGCAGTAAGTCAGTCATCTGTTGGGAGAAACATTCTGCCCAGCAGCAGGTGACACAGGCCCCAGGACACGCCCATGGAGAGGCTCAGCAGCAGCTCTGGAGCAACAGGTTCTGTATCCAGACAAGAACGATCAGCCAGATATAAACCAGGGAAAAGTGAAAAGGAATTCAAAGTAAGTTTAAGCCTGCTGAGAAGCCTGGAAGCAGACCCTGCCCCACGCTTGGGTGGTCTTGGCACACACCTCTCTTGAAGTCCAGGAGAAACCATCGGTAGCAGAAGTAGAAATGAGTGTAATCCCCATTCTGGTGCATCAGCTCGAAGAGCTCAGAGTCCAGAATCTGTCAAGAGAATCAAAAGGAAACTCAGGAATGCACACACAAGGCACCAGCCATCCCTCTGCCTCCTTCCCTCCATCCCACTGCTCTCCTACTGCACCAGCTCCCATCAGCTCCTCCCTCCCTTTCCGGGCATACACTGCTCCAGTCTGTCCTTAGAGCCCCTGCGGAGCCTCCTGCTCCCCCAGCCCCTCCAGGACCTGCTTTCCCCCTTGGATGTGAGGAGCTGCCATCCCTGTGCCAGGAACTCTCACCTGGATCAGCGACCTCATGTTGGCAAAGTGGGTGTCCATGGCTCCTCCGTGGGGGAAGTTCTGGTTCATCCTCTTCATCAGCTCGGTGAAGCAGCTGAAAGCCAGAGCCTCTGTGCAGGGAGGAGAGACATCACTGCTGCTGCAGCAGCAACTTCCCTTCCAGAAAGTTCACCCTGGCCCCAGGGTGAGCTCCTGGGAGCCAGACAGCATCAAATGGGATCCTGCTCCACACCTCCAGGCACTCCACTGCAAAGGGCCACCACCCACCTGGCACTTCCCCCACAGATCCCCACAGAGGGACAGGGAAAGCAGAGCAGAGCCACCCACTCACCATCATCCAGGATGACCAGGAGAGGGGCCAGCAGGTCACACATCCCCTGCACGTAGCCAATCTCAATGTGCTGCCAGATGTAGCTGTGTGAGAGAGCAGGAGAGGTGACCTGAGGCCTGAGTGCCACCACCTGCCACCTCCTTTGCCCATGCCCTGTCTCTCTTCCCAGGATGCTGGGGAAAATCACACCTGTTCATTCTGTCATCCCTGGGCTGCAAAGGATTAAATTCTTGTGGTGCCTCCCAGGTAAGGCATGCATGGCACAGTCCCGGACCAACACCCTGCCACAGCCACATCCAGGGCTGTGCCACGGCCATTGCAGGGAAAATCAGCACAGGGAAAAGCAAAATGGGAAAGCACAACACAGTGGGGTCATTGGTGAAAGGGCAGAGACTGATAGAACCTGTTAATCTCTCATTCTCATCCTCCTCCCTCCATTCATCCCCTTGGTTCTCTCTGTCTGCCTCGCCTTCCCCTTCCCAGTGTCCCAGGAAGCACCCAGCCCTGCAGGGATATCTTCCCTTTTTTGGTAGCAAGGCAAAATGTGTTCGGAGAGGGCTCAGATCTGCTGCTGGCACAAGGGAAGGATCCTTTCCATCCTGCCCACTGGTTTTCCAAAATGAAGGTCTAATCTCGGCAGAGATCTCCAGCTCTGGCTGTCGGGTGAAGCGACAGCGCTGATGGAACTGCAGCTTCTCCTCATGTTTGCAAGATGAGTAATAATATTTTATCCTTCACTGCCTGTGAAGCAGCAGCTGAGCTGGAGCTGGTCTGAGTCTGTGAGTGTCACTAGGCAAGCTCTGAGTCACAGGGACTCAGAAATGCCCCCAGCTCTGGCTCTCTCCTGGGATTTTGGGCAGGCACAAACCATTCCGGTGCTTCAGGCACTTTCTCATTAAGCACTACAGCTCTGTGGGCTGATCCTCATTAAAACATTTCCCAGGCATGCTGCAGGAAGCAGGTGGGCTGCACTGGGCTCCTGGGCAGCCCAGGGAGCCTCTGCCTTGGCCCAAACCCCAGGACACAGCAGTGACAGGGAAGGACAGCCGGACACCTCAGTCTGGGAACCGCCACATACTTGGAGCTGTGGCCCCAGTGCTGGGATGATGTGGGGAGCAAGGCAAGGAGCAAAACTCCATAACCACAGCCCAGTTTGAGGCTGCAGCCTGCAGGTGAACCCCAGGAAGGCCCCCGGAGCCCCCACCTGCACATGACGTTGCGGAGCTTCTCCAGGTTGGCGGGGGTGAAGTACCAGTAGTTGCGGTCGCAGCGCTGCACGTCCTTCTCGATGCGGTGTAGGTTCACCGTGTACATGTCCAGCAGCTCTGGCTGCCCAAAACAAGAGCAGACTTGATTTGTTTTCCAGTAAAAAAGCAGGGAGAGAGTCACAAGGGCAGTGGAGCAACAGAGCAGAGTTTGGGGGGAAGGTGGGAGCCCCTCTCTGCCCAACTGCGGGATCGGCGTTGGGGAAATGCAGGTGAATCCCCAGTGAGGCACATCTGGAGTGTGTGCTTCAATTCTGGGCTCCACAGCTCAAAAAGGACAAGGAGCTGCCAGAGAGGGTCCAGCAGAGGCCACAGAGATTATTTGGGGTCTGAAGTATCTCTCTGATGAGAAGAGACTGGGGGAGCTGGGCCTGGTCAGTCTGGAGAAGGGAAGGCTGAGAGGAAATCTCATCAATCCATACAAACATCCCAAATCATGTGCCAAAAGGAGAGTGCCAGAGCCTTTTCAGTGGTGCCAAGTGACAGGACAAGGAGCAATGGCCATAAACTGAAACACAAGTTCCACCTCAACATGAGGAAAAACTTCTTCCTATGCAGGGTGGCAGAGCCCTGGAACAGCTGCCCAGGGAGAGGGTGGAATCCCCCTCTGGAGACATCCCAAACCCACCTGGACACGCTCCTGTGTCACCTACCCCAGGTGACCATCCCTTGGCAGGGGGGTTGGACTGGATGATCTCCAGAGGGCCCTTCCCACCCCAGCTGTTCTGGGATTCTGTGGTCCTGGGAGGCAGCCAGGAAGAAACCCCACCTGGCCAGGTGTGTACTTACAGAGTAGGTGACACCCGTGGAGGAGAGAGCAGCTGGTTCACTGCTGGTCAGATCAGTCACAGTCAGAGAGTCCAGCTGTGGGTACAGGCTCTCCATCTCTGGCTCCTCAGAGAGGTTGTCCTCGCTCTCCACCAGGCTCTGCTTCTCAGCCTCGCTGTCTGCCCAGCTCTCCATCACAGTCAGGGCCACGGTGTCACTGTCCCGCAGGAGCCCCGCTGAGCCCTCACCCATGGGGACAAAGTCCACGCTCCCAGCGGTGGGAAATTCACCTTCCAGGCTGTCTTGGCCCTGCAGCTTCTCCTGCTGGGCACCATCCGTGTCTGGTGGGGCTGGCACGTCAGACCCAGCAGCCTTTCCCTGGGAGCTGGATGAGGATTTGGTGGTTTCCAGGGCACTGTCCTCGTTGCTGAAGCTGCGCTCCGAGAACCCCGAGGTGATGGAGAAGTTTTGGGAAGAGGGGTGGCCAGAATCAGGGGAACACGTGCCATTGGGGACTGTCCCATTGGGGATCTTGCTTTGTTTGCCATCTTCCAGCTGAGAATCTACCTCGGTCTGTTCCACCTCATCCACAGATTCAAACACCTGCAAAGTGGGAAGACATCCCAGGCATTCAGCAAGTGTTGGGAACACAGGCACTACATCTCCAAGAGCTGTGTGTACTCATAGTGCCCATGTTCCCAGCAGTGGAGAGGGAGGAAAATCCCCCTTTAGATTCTTCTCCCTGGATTTGAATCAGCGCTTGGTGGTTTGCAAAACTCCAAGCCCACAAATCCCTGCTCCAAAGGGCTGTGCTTTGCTTGGCATTATATGCTGGGCAATTCCAACAGGTGTTAAACACCTGGGCATGAACAGAGGGAGCAGCCATGGGCCTTCAGGTGTGAGGCCACGGGGCAGAGCTGGCAGGTGAACATTGAACACCACAAGCAGAGCACAGTTCTGACATCAGTAGCTCCAAAGCAGGTTTGGGGCTCATTTACCTCTTCCAACCCTGGTTCTGTTCTCCAGAAATCGTTGTGGTTATGGTGAGGGGTCAGCCCCAGCCAAGGCAGAGCCGTGGGGACAAGGGACGGAGGGACAAGCTGCTCACCTGGGTGCTGGAGCTGGAGTCACTCTGCAGCCGGGCGTGGTTCTGCCGGCCAGAGCTGCAGCTCTGCGAGGACTGCAGGGGACAGGGAAAAGGGCAGTGAGAAAGAAAAGAAAAAGGGTCAGGGTGAGGCAACTCAAGCAGAGGTGGCACTTCTGCAGGTGAAGAACAAGCAGAAAGCGCATCCAGTAAATATGTGACCCACGGAGGATGCTCCTGTCACATCAGTGCTGCCACGTCACCCAACACAGTGCCCTGCCTCTGCCCCTGGCACTGCAGGAAGGGTGACAAAGCCACAGCCCCAGATCAGTGCACTTGTTCAAGTGCTGTGTGTTGGGTCTGAAGGAGCTGCACTCCTCTGGTCTGCACGGAGGTCACGCTGCCTCCCTGGAGTGCAAATTTCTACAAATCTCTGTCCTAATTTGGCAGCAGTGCAGCTCAGCCCAGCTCAGTTTACATAAACGATGAAGTCAGGCTATAAAACAATCCCTCCAAGCATATTCGTGCTTTTTTTCCTTTTCTTCAAGGACAAATATTGATGTTTTAAGCCAGACTCAGTGAAAGCAGCTGCTCTCAAAGTCACGAGCACCCTGTTCTGGCTTCCAGCTGAAGCACAGAGGGAAGGGCTGGGATTTTCAGGCACCAGCTCCGTGCTCAGCTCTGTGGGGTCCCTCTGAGCGACCAGCCCTCAATGACAGCAAGTCCTCCCCATGGGCTGAGCCGAGGTGTAGGGCATGGCCATGACACCACACACAAACAACAGGATTTTAAGAAAACACAGCACATTCAGAAGAGCAGCTGTCCCCACCCTTGTATTGTGGGTGTCTGCTGAGCAGGGCTCTGGTGGGGAGAGGAAGGGCGACAGTTTTCCTCCATTACCATGGGAGCACTTAAAACAGGAAGTTTCAGGTTGAGATGGGAAAAGGGGGAAGCTTTCCGTGTGTTCACTCTGCCAGGTCCCTTCCCAGTGCCTGTTCCCAGGACAGGAACACGTGGGTACAGAGGAAGAGCCACGGTGGAGATGCTGAGGGGATGGGAATGATTCCCAGGGCTTCAGCCAACAGAGCAGCACCACTGCTCACCCTGAGAGCTGCATCATCCAGTCCCACCCTGCCCCTGGCTCAGACCTGCCCTCCCTGCATGTCTCCCTCTCTGGGCACACACGTGGTCTGCAGGACTGGGGCTGAGCTCATCTCTTCCCCAAAGCACCCACACAAACTTCCCAGAGGGAAGCAGATCAAGTCTCCAGCGCTCACCTCCCCTCACCTCTGGCCCAGCAGCCTGAGGTCAGGGAAGGCTCTGCCATGCTGGGCTCTTCTCCTCCAAGGACAAAACTCTCATGGAAACACTCCCTGGACTCTGTTCCCAGGACCGCCTTTCCTTTCACAGGCTTTTCCCTCCACACCCTTTGGTTTGGGCAGTGGATCTCATTCCTCATTGCATTGCTAAAAGCCAGTCCCAAGGTGCTGGCTATCCCCATGGATCACAGAGTGTACTGAGGGTGTGCTGAGGCTTCTCCCATGCTGGAAAAGGGAGCCAGGAAGCCCAGTGCCCTGCTTCACAGCCCCTCAGTGCCAGGAACACGCTCTTCCTCCTCACCCCTACTTCAAACCATCTTCCATGGAGCTAATCCTGATTTGCCCCGGGAGTGCATCAGGCAATGAGTGTTTCACTTCCACAGAACACAGCAAGACACACAGGTGGGCACAGGTCAGGGGAGGAGGGTGGGCACAGCTCAGGGGAGGAGGGTGGGCAGGATCTGTGTCCCCACCCCACACCTGGGACTCTGGGTGGGCACTGCCCAAGCCCCACACACGCCCCTCACCTCGTTGCTGATGGTTGAATCCCTGTGCATCATCCTCTGGATGTGTGAGTCCAGGCTGGCCCCCGAGGAGCACTTGGCCAGGGCTGCGGCGTGGGACTCCTTCTCGCGCTGCCGGACGATGGCCTCGCAGCCCAGCCACTCTGCCATGGTGTGCTCGTAGCACGCCCTGGTCTGCTCATCAGCCTGGGACACAGGGGGACAGGGGCTGGGAAGGGCTGTGCCTGGAGAGCCCCAAACCAGCCCCTCCTGTGCCCCACACAGGGGGCTGCACATTGGTGTGAACTGTGGCTCACGGGACACAGCCACCCTCACCCTGCACGGTGCCTGATCCACAAAACGTGGCCAAAACTTGGGTGGAAAAATGGCCGTCCGTCTCCTCCCTGCCCTCCCAAGGTGCACAAGGCACTGAACATGAGGAGCTGCACAGGCCAGTGGCAAGCTTGGCTCTGTCAATTCCTGCTGGTCCAAGTGTTTGTCCCACTCCTACAGCCCAGCCCAGAGTGGACAGGAGGCCCAGTGGGCTCACAGGGTGGGCTCTGCCAACAGACCTTTCCCCTGGGCAGGACCAGGGCACACCAGTGAGCACACCAGGCTGCTGAGCTGGCAGCACCCCCTCACCAACCTCCTTCCTCTCTGCCTCCGTCATCCCAAACTGGTAATGGCCCAGCAGGAAGGGCCACACAGCCTTCCTGATCTCGTGCTGGATCCCGCCGTAGTAGATCAGCCGCAGCAGCTCCTGGTCCTCGTAACTCTGTGGGAAGAGCCTGGGTCAGGGCACAGGCACAGCCAGGACATGGGATGTGTGGGTGTCCCTAACCTGGCTGTGCCACCCTTCAGCGCCCAGAGCACGCCCAGACCCCGACCAACCCCACCCCGCTGCCAACTGCTGCAGATGATCCCTCAGAACGCTGCCTGAGGCTGCTGTGGGTGGATATTTTGGTCCACCAAAGTCACCGAGGGCCACTGCTGTGCCTCTGACCTGCCAGCACGTCAGGACCCCACTCAGGACAGCAGTGACAGACACTGCTTTGAGCAGAAGCACTTTAAGAAGAGCAGTCTTCACTCCCCAGCTCCAACACACCAAGGATTAGGAGCCTCAGGCTCTCTCCAGCCTGGCTGACTTCCCTCTTTAGGGAACTTCTTGACGCTTTCACCACCTCCCCCCCGTGCTGCATCCACTTCAGCGACACCGCCCTGGGCCCCAGCAGAGCTGGGTGTGTCCCCAGGGCGTGGCCCTACCGAGCTGTCCTGCAGGTATCTGTGCCAGATGTCCACGGTGAGCCCCGCGGTGGCGCTGCAGGGGACATCGGGGGACACGATGCTGTGGTTCACCAGCGCCGACAGGTGGGTCCTCACCGTGGACAGGTGTCTGCAGTAGGCCAGCCCTGCAGCAGGAATGTGGGGAATGGGATTGGTAGAGAACCCTCAAAGGTTTCGAATGATGACCTCGCAAATAGGTTAGATACTTTAGAGAAACAGAGCTACAAAAGAAAAATGTATTTTAGGAGAAGCCACGAGGGGTATTTTAAGGTGATTGGCTTAAAAATTGGCTTGTAAATAGACTAGATATTTTAGGGAAATAGAACTAGGAAAAATAGAACTGTGAAAAATGTGTTATAGTAGGATCCACAAGGCGTATTTTTAGATGATTGTCTTAAAGGCATTAGCAAAAGCTGACAGGCCAAAAAAACCACTTATAATGTATTGTAATTCAGAAATAGTTATGCTTCTGATTTTGGTGGTGTGAATTGTAACACCTGTACCATCTCATCCTTCACAGGAGACTTAAAATGGAATAAAAATCTTTAAAACACCTCTCAAGAGCCCCGTCTCTAGGTAAAAAAAAAAAAAAGAGGATAATCCCACACAGGAACACCACACCTTCAGCTGTGGAACTCCAGGAAACACAAGGATGAAGAGCAGGTGAAAGCTCTGGTGAGGCTGGTCCCTGGGGGAGACCCTCTGCAGCCACAGCCAGCCCTCAGAGCAGGGACTCTGCTGGGACAGGTCCCTCGTACCCCTTGTCACCTTGTACCCCCAGTGCCGCTGCTCACGGGGCTCCAGGCTGAGCCAGAGTCCAGCTGTTTGCTCCCTGCCCTGAGCACATGCAGCAGGCTGATCCCAGCCCCCTGAGCCACTGCAGCTGCCCCAGCACCACTCCCAGCCCCGAGCCCAGGACCTCACCCCTCACACATCCCAAAGCAGCAGGGAGGTGACAAGGACTCACATCCATAGAAAGCCCGGGACAGGATCTGGTACTTCATGTTGTCACACAGCAGCTTCAGCGGAGCTCTGCCAACAAAAACACCCAGGATGTGAGGGGAGAAAACGTTCCTGTGCATCCCCTCGGCATGGCTTTGATCCCACTGATCCAGCTTTGCCTGCAGAGATCCACCAGGGATGCTGCCCGGGCTCAGAGCAGCAATTCCTGCTGCCAGGCTGTGGAGCTGCTGAGATGTGCCAGATGCAGGGACAAGCCTGACCTCAGCCACATCCCACAGAGGCTGCCACGGTCCCCCCTGGGCACTGAGCCCTGGCCCTGCTGTCCCCCCGTGTCCCCGTACCTCTCGTGGCTGCAGCCGTTGGCCGGGCCCCCGTCGGAGGAGCCGCTCTGGGAGCAGGAGGAGCAGGAGGATTTGCGGGTGCTGGGCTGCCACATGGGGGGCAGGACAGCCCCTGGAGCGTCCATCAGGTCCTGGGGCACTGCAGGAGGGCAGAGAGGAGCGTCAGCTACAGCCTGGCACTGCCCTGCAGTCAGGGGGCTACAGGGGCCCCACAGAGGGAGAGCTTTCATTGGCAAATGCAGCATCTTCCCAGGCAGGACCCACCACACAGCACTGGTGAGCTCAGGAGAAAGGAAAGGGAACAAAGAGCACTGAGGAGAGAGAACCATTGCTAATTAACCAGCTAATTCAGAAAGCTGATCTTAAACTGCTTCGTGCTGACCAAGGCAGAAACCCAACACCCAGAGGCTCCAGAGAGAAGGGGCTGCAGAAAGAAAACAGGACTGAAATCAGCTGCTGTCCCAGGAAGAGTGGATTACTGGAAAGGAAAAGGCCCATCCCTCCAAGGATCCCATCCAAAGTTCAGGGAAAGAAGGGAGCATCCAAATCACAAGACAGGAGATGAAGACTTGGGTGAAGAGGTTGAGAGGGACAGCAGGAGCTCTGCATGTTGTCACTTGTTAATCCCTGCTTAAACTCAAAGTGCCACTGCCAAGGCCTCGGGTCCTGCTCAGGTACCACCCACACACAGCCCAGGCCATGAGGAATAATCCTTTTTACTCCTCCTTGGAAATTAAATTGTGGCAGAAATTTCATCTCCCAGCTGAGCAAAGGTGTCCTCACTCTCCCTTGGTCTCACTGACTTCTCCCTGCTTGTGATAAGGAAGAAATGACATTGGCAGGAAAAACATGGAATTTTTCCCACAGAAGTCCCTTCCCTTCCCACTGAGCTGATGGGTCAGTGACAGTCAGTGGTGACAGGGACAGCTCTGCAGGACCTCTCAAGTGACAACACAGGCGAGCTGAGCACCAAACCCAACCAACAGCTCATTACACTGATGCCAAGAGGTGCCCAGAGCAGCACGGAGAGCTCGGGATGTGCCAGGGAGACTCAGACACCATTTAGGGATCACCACCATCCTGCTTCCAGCTGGAATCTTCATCATCTTCCCTCTCCCAGCAGTCACAGGTGCAAGGAATGGGTGAAAAGCACCATTAATGGCAACTAGAGACACAGAGAGAGGACAAAGGCACCAGTGAAAGGGGAGAAGGGAAGAATCTCGTGGAGAAGAGAGAACGATGCAGTTTCAACCCTGGCTGGGGAGGTGCAGAGGAACAGCACAGGCTGTGATGATGCCGGCTGAGGAGATGGCAGCAATTCATTTCCCAGAAAATGTGGCCCCCAGCATGGAATTTTAAGGGGATTTTAAGATCAAAAGGCAGCCACAGAAAGGCACATCTCTATCTGCTGTTTTAGCTTCAATCAGGTTTTTATCTGACTCACTGAATGATGTTAGTCAGCTGAAGGCAGGGAGGACCAGGTATAATCTCAACTGACATTATGGAGGAGTCACAGCGGATGTAATTTCTCTCATACCCTCCAAAATGCAGGAAAAAAGGTTTCCATCAGATTTCAGAGCTTTTCAAAAAAACCACTCCAGAAGTCTTCCATCTAAAACTCATGCTATCCCCCTTATGAAGTGACCTGTGATGTCCCCAGAGGTCAGAAAACAGCTCTTGGCATCTCACAGAAGGGTGAGGATGAATGCACCGACATTTCAGCCAGGTTCAGATCATCCACCACCAAACATTAAGAGGCATTTCTGGTTTGGAGAATCCAGCAGAATTCCCTGCCTCCAGCTGGGGACTGAAGACAGGTGGGTGCAGCCTGGGAGCACCCAGAGCAGGGGGCTGTGACCTCCCCTTTGTGCTGCAGGAGCCACACTGAAGGAACATCACTGGATTTAGTGCAGCCTGAGGGCAGCAAGAGCAAAATCAGCCCCGGGGGCTTGTGATGGCAGAAGGTGGCCCCCAAGAGACCAGAGTGAGTCTTTTCACTGAAATTATGTGCAAGAGAGTTTTTTTCTGACCGTTAACGCTGTTGTGCAGCTGCAGAAACAAAGGACTCAGTAGCAAGTGGAAGGTTAAAACAACAACAAGAAAAACCAAACCATAGAGTCATGGAATAATATGGGTTGGAAGGGAATTTGGAGATCATTTAGTTCCACCCCCTGCCACGAGCAGAGACACTTTCCACGATCCCAGGTTGCTCCAAACCCCGTCCAGCCTGCCCTTGGACCCTTCCAGGGATGGAGCAGCCACAGCTTCTCTGTGCCAGCGCCTCCCACCCTCCCAGGGAGGAATGATGACATTTAGGACCAGGCAGCACAGGCACAAGCAGAGCCTCTGCCCTGGAGCCATCTCCTGGGTTGCCCTGTGCCCATCAGCTCCCACGACCCTCCCAAAGGCTGCCCTGCACTCACCAAACTCTGCCTGTGTCCCGGGGTAGATGATCCTGAAGACGTAATCCGTGGCTTCGTCATCTTCCTTGTCAGACGCCGACTCGGAGGAGCCCTGGGGGCTTCGCTTCCTCAGTTTGGGAAACACCTTTCCCTGGGGGAGCAGAACGTGCCCTTCATGAGCCACCCACTCCCCTCCTGAGCTCCTGCTCCACGTGCTTTGCCATGTCTGCACATTCCCTGGGCTGGAGCAGCCCCTGGATCAAGTTTCCAGTGGCAGGTGAATCCATAACCCTGCTGGGCACAGCGTAAGCACAGCCCAGAGAACCAAACCCTCGTGGGCAGCCCTCCCACACCACCCCAAAGCTTTCCAGAAGGGTCTGTTTAGCACGAGCTAAACCCAAGCACTGCATTTTAAGCTCCACCTTCCTTATAAATTTTGGGAAGGGATCATTTAAAACACAGCAGCCACCAATGCCAGGCAGAGGGGTCCACACGGGAACGCCAGCAGGAGCAGGCACCCACCTTTCCCCGCTGTGACCAGAGGGGTGGATCCAGCTGCCCGTGGGGCAGGAGGCCGTTCTCCAGGCAGGACAGGAACTGCAGCAAGTGCCCTCCGCGGGGGAAGCGCAGAGGTGGCCTCTGGATGCCATCCTGGCTCACCAGGACAACCGTGCCACCGCTGTCCACTGTTGGTGACAGACACGGCCATCAGTGAGGGAGACAGCACAGGCCAGAAGGCAGAGGGCAGGAAAGCTCAGGGGATGGAAAATAAGGGTTTTATTCCTTGTGTGGGTTCTTCTCTAAGTCCATGATAAGACTTAGAAGGTCCTGGAAAAGGTTTTCTGGGATGGCCCCCTTGGCTCTGCAGGGAGCACAGCCAGGAGCTGGGGGAAAGTCTTTCCAAAAGCCCTTAAATCACAGTGACCACCCAGAGCTCTGGAGCCAAAGCAGAACCACGTCCCAGAGGTAAGGGATCAAGTGTCAGGGTGACACAGCCCCCAGCAGCCCCAGCTCTGGCCTCACCTTGCTGGTGACAGTGCAGATACACGATCTCCTCCAGGCGAATGGTCATGGCATAGTCCCAGTACACGCTGGAACAGAGGGACAAGGGAAGCCGTGAGCCTCAAGGGTGTGAGAGGCTCCAAATCCTGCTCCAGCCCCTCTGGCACCAGGCAAAGCCACAGAAAGGATGAGATCCCAGAGGAGTGATGCCAGCCTGATGAGTGACAACATCTCTCCAGAACCAGGAACTGTCCCTGCCACCTCAGCTCAGCCAGGGCCAGTCCTGTCCCCCCTGCCCCGGGTGGTTCCTCTGCCCTCACACTGATCCCAGACACAGGAATTGTGTCCATGGATCCTGGCAACT
The DNA here is from genome assembly GCA_008694505.1 of Cyanoderma ruficeps. Lineage (NCBI taxonomy): Eukaryota > Metazoa > Chordata > Aves > Passeriformes > Timaliidae > Cyanoderma > Cyanoderma ruficeps. The sequence goes on along the minus strand of VZDJ01000174.1, from coordinate 4,319,504 downwards.
GCAGGGAGGGACTGGAGCCCTGCAGAGCTGAGCACTGTCCTCTGAGCACCCCAAGAATCCCTCAGGAGCAGCCCTGGAGCCCCAAGGAAATGTGCAGTGAGGTCCAAGCCTGACCTGCTGCTCTGCCCCAGGGAGGGAAAATAAACCTTCACAATTTGTGGGGTTTTTTCAGAGTTCACAACAGGTTTGGTCTCAGCTGCTCCTGGTCAAGAACTGTCTCAGCACAGGCACCTCGAGGTGTCTGACAAATCTAGAACATGCTGAGAGCTGGTGGCCAGCAGACAGAGAGGCAGGGTTTCATTCCTGTGGAGGGCCCAGCACTGCTGTCCAAGGGTGTCAGCACTCAATCACATCCCACTTCTATGCAACAAAGTGAATTTCCAGATTCTGAGCAGCAGCAGCATCTGCCACTTCACAAAAATAGTGCTTAAATAACATTGAAAACAGCTCGTGAAGGACAGGAAGGTGTGCAAGAGTCACTCCTTGTACAGTCATACTTACTGTGCCATCTGTCTCCTCTCTTCCTCGGTCACGTCTTGACACTGGGAATTTTAAGAGCTTAGGCTGATGCCCAAGGCAAGAACTCAGAAAAGGGGTGTAGAGATGAAAACAGATTTTAGGGGAGGGTACCAGGCACAACTGAACGGCCCAGGGGGCAAGAAGAGAGATGAACACAAGTAAACAAACCCCAAAAAACTACAAGTGACAATGAACAAAACTGAGACCAAGCTTTGCTGAAGAAGATCTCTAGGTCAATGCATCAGTGCCTTAAAAACACTCCCACTTTCCTGAAGCCAGGAGAAACCCGGGAGCACAATGTTCTGGGAGGAAGAGGAGGGAATTGCGCTCAGAAAATCCCCCAGGGCAACAAATGAAACCACTTCGTTTTGGAACAAGCCCCTTTCCCTCCCTGAGCACCTCCCAGCAGAGACACACCTCACAGCACCTCCTGCCACCCTCTCCCTGCCTCCTTCCCTTTCCAGGCTCAAGGATGATGGCTTTGCTCTGGGAAAACACGGATGCCTTTGCATCCCACATCCAAACTCTGACCCAGGGGAACATTTTCCCCCCTGCTTTGGCACACTCAGAGCCAGTCACCTTTTCTCATAGTCCAGGTCCCCCACGGAGCCGTTCATCAGCTGGTTGGGGGTCCACTTCAGGGCCATGATGTCAGCAGTCTGGTGAAGGGACAGATATCCTGGGATGGCCTCCATGTCATCTCGCTTGGGAAGAGAAACACAGCCACACAGTGAGCTGGAAGGTGCCAGAAGCACACAGCCCTGCAGCCCAGTCGGGGCTCCTCACACAGCCCTGCCTGCTGTACCTGAGCCCAGCCAGTCACAAACAGGGAGAAACCCTCTGTGTCCCTGGAAAACCTCCCAGCAGAGACCCCAAGACACCTCAAGGCCTTGGAAAAAGGCTGAGAGCAACTGCCCAGCAAGGAAAATTTAATAGCTCCACCTAAAAGCAGTTTGCACTTAATTTATTTGACTACAAGAAGCAGGAGAAGGAGTTTTGTGGTAAGGAATGGGCAGGGAGAGCAGTCTGTGTTTCTGCCCAGACTGGAGCAGAGCTCTTCCATCCCACTGGGAGGATCTGTACCACCAAGACCTCCACAAACACAGTCCACTCACTGTCTTCCCAGGTTAAAAATGTGCTTTTCTCCATCCAGGAGCAATGTGGGGTAGAACAAGGTGCTGAAGAGCAGAGCAGTGTTTCCAAGGCCAGGTTTCCCAGCAGGAACTCACCGGCTGCACCAGGACGTTGTTCTTGCCGTACAGGAGCGTGGCTCGGGAATTCTGGTGCAGGGACTCCACGTAGTCCCTGGCTGACAGGGACGGCCTGTCATCCATGCTGCCACTGGAATGTCTCTTCTGGATCTGCAAGAGACATGCCCACAAATGTCAGGTGAGCACAGACACCCTCTGGCTTCCCAAAAGCTTCTCTTGAATCTCATTCCCTCCTCACTTATACACTTACGAGAGTCACCACTGGAAATCTTTCCCTCAGGGTCCTCTAAGGGGATTCCTGACTGTGGCCAAGCTCAGAGAAGCCCCAGGAGTGAGCTTTGTTTGCAATGCACAGAGCAGATTCAGCTTTCTGCTCATACAGGATGGTTCCAAGGGACACAGACCCTGGGATGCAGTGCCAGGAGGGGCTGGAACACCAGTGCCCCCCATGGGCCACGCTCCCAGCACCTCTGCCTCAAAGATTTCCCTCATCTGAGGGCTCCACAGGCCTTTCCAAGCAAAGGGAGCCCAGATCCTGTGGATCTGGGAGGAGCAGAGAGAGGTTTATCCTGAACTCACGCAGAGCGCCGGACGCTTGGTGGGCGAGTCCTGGCGGCAGTGGGAGCTGTGGATCCGGTGCCTCTGGACCAGCTCATCTGCAGAAGGGTCTGTCCAGAAGTGGTCAGCAGTCTTCATCTTGGTGTATTCCAATGCACAGGGCCCCACTGTGGAGAGGAACACCCCAAATGTGAGGCAGACATCCTTGATCCCACCGTCGTGGTCACCGCCCCGATCTGCAGATCACAGCTTTGGGAGCATGGGTTTGGAAAGCAAGGAGGGGAAGCAAGTAAAGGAATTGTTACCCAATAAAGATGCAAGAATCGGCCCATCCACAGGATCCATCAGGAGAGCTTCCTTCTCATAGTACTTACTAGAAGAAATAAAGGACAGCAGAATGCTGGAGCACTGCAAAGTTATAGAGAGTGGTTTAAATCCCTGTCATCCCCTTGCCTTTCTGTATCTCCCCTCGATGGGGAGAGGGCAAGAAGCCCCAAACAGGCTGTTTCTGCCAGCTGAGAATTCCTGGGGAACGGCACATTGCAGGCATGACCATCTCCTAACTAACCTGTCCCAGGACCGGACACCTCAGCATGCAGATCCCAGCAGACAAGGACACTGCAGCCCAAACAACCCAGTCACCACCAGGGCCAGTGTGGCCGTCAGTATCTTGGGGAGTGCACAGGGGTCGCCAGCAGCAGGGCATCCATCAGAATCCCCACGATGGGCACTGAGTGACACACCTAGCCTGTGCCAGCCAGGGATTTTCCCTGGCCCACGTGGATACCGGTGTGGCTCAGCCAGCAACACCCCCAGTGCCATGGACGGGGACACGGGTGGCCTGTGCCAGGGCTCACCTGCTGTTCTCCACCAGGTAGTGCACGATTTTATCCAGGACCTTTTCGAAGAGGGCTGTGCGGATCCAGAGGTGCCTGATGGCCTGAGGGGACAGGTTGGGCAGCTTCGGCACCTTGCGCACGTTCTCCGGGACCCCCTGGGCTTGGTTTCGCCTTTAGAGATCCAAGACAAGAGACAACAACACCACAGGCTCATCCCTGAACCCTGAGGGAGCCCAGGGCACTCCTGCCACTGGGGTTTGGGTGTGGTGGCTGTGGTGGCTGGGGGATCCCAGGGAATTGCCTGGGACAGAGCTCTGGAGGTGTTTCCTGTCCCCATCCCAGCCCCTGCTCCAGAGGGGCCACAGCTGCATTTGAAACCAGAGGTCACTAAATCAGTTCCCCACTGTAAAGACATCCCAGAACTCTGCTCTCCCTCAGCAGAGTCCTCCAGCCCACACATCTTCCCATGGCTGAGCTCACAGGCAGAGCAGCTCATCTTAGGACAGCGTAAAATCCCTGCCCGCAGGTAACTGCTCCATCCATCTCCCTCCTAATTGTCCAAGGATGAGTAATCCTCTCCCAAACAGCAGCTGAATTACTGCAGGTTCAAGCCCTGCACACTGAGACAGGGCAAACGTGGTTCCAGCTGGCTTGGTGAACTGGTCCATAAACTGTGACAGCCCAGGAGCAGCGTGCTCAGCTCCCTGAAGCACCACAGCAGGGGCAGAGAGAGTTAGAACCTGTCCACCCCTGCTTAAACCACAACCACGACTCAGTCTCCTAGAACAGCAACCAAGTTTGGTCAAGATATAAAAAACCCCGGAGAAGACTGAAGGAGCAATTCCTACTGTCGAGGCTCAAGCTGGACCCAAACCCCACTTCCCACCCCAAAACCCGAGTGAGCAGAGAGGACTGGCAGCCAGGCTGGTGCCTTACGCGTTCTCAATGAGCTGCTCCAGGTCCTGCACCTTCCTGCAGAGCTCCTCTGCCAGGGGGAAGCTCTTGCCCACCTTCATGAAGAGCGCTGCGATCTTGTTGCTGCGCAGGAAGCCGGCCGCCCTCCGCTTCAGCCCGAACAGCACACAGCATTCCACGGCAGCTGCAGAGAGCACAGGCCTCAGGGTCAGAAGATTCCCAGCTGGAAGGACCCACGGGGAGTGGTTGGCCCATCAGTGGAACACACAGTTATTGGCACCACGCAATCTTGGCTTTATCAGCACCGTGCTCCACCCAACTGAGCCGACCTCGGGGTCACTGGAGCACCTTCCCCATGGAGTCAGGCTGAGGGAGTCGGGGCTGCTCAGCCTGGGGAAGAGGAGGTTGTGTGGAGACCTCACAGCACCTCCCAGGATCTGAGGGGACTACAAGGAATCCAGAAAGGGACTGTTCATCAGGACCCCTCTTACTAGACCAGGTTGCTCTAAGCCCCATCCTATCCTTGAACACTTCCATGCATGGAAGCTCCTAAAACTCCTCAGACAGTAAGTTTGAAGGCAGAGACATCCCCACCTTGGCTTCAGGAAATTGTAATCCATCCCACAATGGAATTAACAACAAAGCACCACAGCTTCTCCAAGCAGGGCAATTAGGCTGACACTTTCCTTCTGGGTTTCTTGTGGATTGTGGAGAAACCAGCATCTCCCTGATGTTTTCCCTTCGGCCCAGTCTGAGGGATGAGCACAGCTGGAACACGAGGTTTCACTCCCTGTGCTGAGATAGTGTGAGTCAGGAGGAGAAAGCTCAGGAGAAAGGACAGGCACACTGAGGGTTTCTAAAGCAGCACAGGAAATGGGGCAATTTTCCCCAAAAACTCTCAGTGTTCATACAAACATTTTTCTGAAAAGCTGAAAGGAACAAAGAACCTGGGGATAAACCACAGGCAATGCCAGCAGCTCGGTCTGGCTTTGGGGACACATTAAGCTCCTGTGGAAGGCTGTGCCTGACTCCATGTCCTGAATTCTGTCCAGAGGCACTCACCAAACCCCAGTGAGTGCCCAGACAGCCCCAGACACCTTCCCTGTCCCACCATGGTGCGCAGGGATCTCGGGAACCAGCGATGACTCCACAGAAAGACGCGCACACGCACAGGCTCCGCCAGCAGCACATTCCCAAAGTCCCCTGGGAGGGCTCAGGATGGATGTCTAGTGCCAAACACAGACTGATTAAACAGGCTGATCAAAGCACTGGAAAATCACACGGACCCACAGTCCTCAGGCCCTTGATCCAGGTCTGACAAGGAGTTCTGCTTCCTCCTCCCCGGGAAGCCAACGCTGCTGAGCCGGACCCATCGGATGCTGCTTCACCTCCTGCCTGGAAAGGCACATTTCCCTGAGCTGAACAACTCCATGGAGACAGGAAAAAGGCATTCCATGTAGCCCCATCACAGCAGCTCCCAGGCTGGGAGAGGCTCATTATCCTGCCCTGCTCTGTGCTGTGCCTGAGCTCAGTGCTGAGCAGCAGCATCCGAGGGGCAGCGAGCGAGACACGGCCTGTGCTGGCAGAACAACAAAGATTTGGGCCAGCCCAGCCCTGCTGACCCCCAGCAGCCAGGCAGAGGCACTGCATGGACATGTGGCTTTGAAACCAGGCCTTACACAAGCCCTCCCAAAGCCCAGAGGGCTTCACCTGCCCAGAATTATTTTTATAAATAAAATAAAACCCAAACTGCTCCACGGGCTTTGCCAGAAAAGCCAACATCTCCCTCATTTGTCCCGTCTTCCACAGCTGAAACACAAGTGACAAACAGCCCCATCTGCCTGGGACTGCACCCAGGGGTGCCCATTTGGAGTGCCCGGCTCAGAGCAGTGCTGAAAGCCCAGGTACCCACAGGGGGTGAGCAGCCAGGGCTGCTCCTGCCCAGGTGCACTCCCAGGACAGTGAGCTCCCAGTGCCACCAGTTGTGCTCCAAATTCCCAGCAGACAAACGGGAGCACTGGTGTGCTCAGGTCATGGGCAGCACATCCCAGCTCCTGCCAGGCAGGGAGAAATCTCAGCTCCTGAAAGGCCTCTGGCACAGAGCATCAACACAGAGCTGTCAGCAGCACCTGTCCCCAAAGCCAGACCTCAACCTATGCAAAACACCACTCCTGCTGCCAAAACTACAGGGAAATGTGCAGCTTCCATAGGAAAAACTCTCCCCGTGCTCTACTAAATTCGGGGGCAATGGGAGGATTTTTAAATCGAATGAGTTTTGGAGCTCAGTTGTGTCACCGCTGCAAAGAGATTCTCCTCATCCCCCAGGATGTAACTTACAGCAGAGCCAGGATATACAGGATACAATCCACAGCAGACACACACGGTGCAGGGGCCCTGCTCAGCTACACCCAGGTAAGGGGGGAGCTTAAAGACTGAAGCTACTCCTGAGCTGCCCAGAGCTCTGACATGATCCAAACCACTCGGGCTGAGCATCCCTGGCTGACGTGGTCACCAAAGCCTGGGCTCCCACGGCCCCGCCGCCGGCTCCCCATCATCCTCCCAGGGCAGCCTGGCCGTGACAGATGCCAGCTCGTGTTTGTCTGCTCCAAACCCCCCCTCACAGCACCACGGGGGGGGCCAGGGGCTGCTGCCCTTCCCTGCCGGACCCCTGGCTCCATCCCGAGGGGTTTGCGCTACGCTGGCTGCACGGAGAGCTCTGTGAGGAGGGCTCTGCTGGGAAGGCAGCTCTGTCTCTCTCCGTCTCCAGGGAAAAGGGCAGCTCTGGCAGCCAGAGCCAGGCTTGCAGCACGCTCTGCTTGGCAGGGAAAGAGGTTATTTATAAGCTCCTGGAGAGACACAACACCGGGGATGGTGAAGGAACCATTCCGGTGAGAGGAACAGCCGACGGAGCAGGACGGGGACAGCAGGAACCAGGGAAAGGGCAGCAGCATCTTCAGAGGCCAGAAGGAACCAAGGAGCCCTTCGAGCCTGGATGCCTCAGCTCCCTGTCTCAGGAGCCTATAAATAATCCCAGGCTGAGGAGCCTCGTGCTGCACAGAAAAGCAGGGAATGAGTCACACCTGGAAGTGTGCTCTGCTTTTTCCATGCCACACAAGGGCCATGGGCTGGGAACAGGCTCTTGAGTGTCTTTGATGTGAGGGCTCAGCAGGAAAGGAGAAAGCCCAGCCTCCTTTCCATAAGCTCCTATTCCGTAACAGCAAAGCAAAGATTTGGACTCGACAGACTTTCAGCTGAATTGATTCTCAAGGGAATTTAAAAATAAAATATTATTTCTAGTCCTTCCTCAATGGCCGCACACACTGCCAGCTCCCCGGCCTCTTTTGACACATCCCTGTATATTTTAAGCGCAAAGACCTCAGGGACTCCAAGCTCTGCCAGAACAATCCATCCCCTGGCACTCCCCACTTCCCCAGCCCGAGGTCCTGGAGCTGGAATTCCTGTTCCCAGGAATGGCACATGGCACAGCCCAGGCAGGGAATGCAGAGCACCAAAAGCCCCAGTGCAGGCCAGCATGGGAGACTCACCACAAAAGGAGATGATGTGGCTGCTGTCCTCATGCACAAACTTCCTTGTCACAGCCTCCTCCATGATCTGCTTCACCTGCAGGACAGAGGCAGTCAGGGAAAACATGGAATTTCAGCCATGGACCAGAGACCTGCGGTGGGGTGGGTGCACGGGAACCTCCTCTGCTCCCAGGTTTTCCCAGTGGCACAGGAGATCTCACAGAGGATTGATGCAGCTCTGCCTGCTGAGCATCACCAGCTATTTCAAAAAGTCAAAAGTACAAAAAAGGGGGTTGTTTCATTTTTGAGAAACTTCACAGTAGGAAAACGATGAGCCGAGAATTAACAGAGGGAACTGAGCATCACTTAGATAAAATTCATCTAATAAAGGTACCCAAATCTCATATTTAAGATTTTTACCACATTGTTCTGCTCTCTCGTTTTGTTTGACAAATTTCCTGTGACGCAGCTGTCCCAAATGACTGCAACTATCCATCAATGCCTAATTCAGTGATCACCTGGCACCAGCTGTGCCCAGGAATTCCATTTGCACAGCAGTGCCAGCAGCTCTGCCCTCTCTGACTCACAAGTGGCACTCGGCTGATCCAAAGGAAGCTGTCACTTAGTGCTCATCATTAGGGGACAAAGACAAATAGGACCCCACACAAATTAGGAGGGTAATTTTTGCAGGGAGCAGATGGGAGGTCAGACCCACCGGGTCAGTCTGGCAGCAGAGTGGTGACTTCCATCCCCAGCTGTCACTCTCCCTAATCCTGCTGCAACCAGCCAAAGCCCAGCTGAATCTTTGCTCCTTCAACATTCAGTTCCCAACCACTTTTCCTTTCAAACACAGCTGCCAGCGTGCCTGGATCTCACCTTCCAGTGCCTCCATAACATCTTGGTTTTGGAAAACACAGGGGAAAGTGTTCCCAGCACAGAGCTGAGGGCGTGAAGGAAGCTCTGCTCACCAAGGTGTTCTCCCTGAGGGCACAGGGAGGAGGGAAATACGGCAGGTCAAGACTTGGCCAAGCAAACTCTGCATGAATGAGAGACCTTTAATAGCATCATTTGGGGAATTAAACTCCTCTGCAAGGTATAATCAAGGTCAGTTATGCGCAGCTCCATAAAGGAAAACCTGAGTATGGATTAAGAGCAGAGTCCTCCCTGAGCCAAGAGCTGCTCTGTGCCAGAGCCATCAGGTGAGATCCCTGCTCCCTGCTCAGTGACTAACAGAGCCCTGAGGCTTCCCTGGGTGCTCAGATGAGCTGGTACTGAGTCAGGAAGTCACAGCAAGGAATGTCACCGAGATGTGGAGCTCGGGACCGGAGGTGGCTCAGAGCGCTGGGAAATTCCTCTTGGCACAGCATGGCCCAGCTCCTGCACCTCCCACATCTCCCACATCCCAGAGAAGAGCATCAGAGCAGTGACTGCACCTGCAGGAACACCCCAGGGACCAGGATGAAGGTCCATCTTCCACCTCAGTGCTTGACTGTGTCCTGAAACTGCAGCTGTCCCTGGTGCTCCTTCATTCCTTACCTTCCACCTACAGTTCTCCCCTTGTCCCAGTGCCCCAGGGAAGGGGCAGCTGCAATCCTCACTGAGGGCTCCTTGCTCCAGCACCATTTTATTTCACACTGCGGCCACAGAAATGGGGACAGAGCAATTCCCAGCAAGAGGAGAGGAGCCTCTGTCTCCCACACATCCCCCGGGGGTGGATCAGGATGGGAAGCAGGACACACCTCGTGTCCATCAGCGCCCAGGTGCTGCCCCTTTTCCTCCACCTGGAATTCCACGTGTCCACCAAAGATATTCTGGCAGCCTGCCCCAGCCCAGGAGCCATCCCTGACCACCCCTGGTAGGGAGGTTCACATCTTGGGGCCCTCTGGGATTCCCTGAAATTTGGCTCTCCCAGCTGGCTGAGCCACCCTTGTCCAGATGGCTCCTGACCCTCACCCAGGCAGGCTGAGCTTCCTCTGTCAGCAGGACACAGCGCTTCCCTCTCACACATCCATCTCCCAGAAAATGATGACTCACAGATATTAAATGAACACTCATGGCAGCGCTGGCGATATCAGGATTTTACCCCCCACACACCCTCCAAAAATACACCTGGAAATGAATGTGCAGAGCGCTGAGTAAGCAGGACGTTCAAATATTGGTTTGAAATTTCAATATATTGACACGACGCCTGCAGTGCCTCAGGCCACAGGGCCTTCCCCAGGGCAGTGACCATCTGTCTGTCCAGGGCCTGGGGAACCTTCCAGGACAGCAGGACCCGGCTCTGACTGGGCATTTCAGTGCCAACACTGCACAAACCACCTGCACGCTCGAGGCACAAACAGAACACCTTCCAAGAGACACAGTTTAGTGGAAAATTACTCATTAAAAGTAAAAAAAAAATAAATAATAATAATAAATTGCACTGCGTTGGCTGAGGTTGTAACGCTAAAAATAAGTCGAGGAAGTCTAAAGGACTGGAAGTGGGAAGGGCACTGCAACAAGGGCACTCACCTGGCGTGTGACAAACACAAACAGCAGCCCCAGAAGGTTGAGACCAGACAGACAGACAGACAGACAGACATGGCCTCGTAACACAAAACAAGGGATATCTTGGAATCCTGGAATGGTTTGGGTGGGAAAGGACCTTAAAACTCATCCAGTTCTACCCCCGGCCATGGGCAGAGACACCTTCCACTATCCCAGGTTGCCCCAAGCCCTGTCCAGCCTCACCTTGGACACTTCCAGGGAACAGAGTCAACACTTCCAGGGAACAGAGCCAAGAGATCCCAACCTTCTCTACGTACCAAGAAAGTTTTCCAACAAAACCATCTCATGTTTGCCCAAACAGACACAGCTGGCATCTGTAGGACAGCTCAGAGCCAGAGAACCTCAAAACTCCTGACAGATCTCCCATGCTGTTGTCTGCAGACCCCAAAGGACTCTCCCACTCAGAGCAGCCCCCCACAGCCAGCTGGGATCACCACCACCACAGCTGGGACCTGCCACGTGCTCCTGGATCCACTGGGAATTCGTGACACCCCAGGAATGGGAGGGAACATGGGCTCAGCCTCACTTGGCTCCCTCCACAGGGAAGGCTTGAACAGCCTCTGAATGTGCTGCACTCCAGCATTTTAATGCTAATTCTCAGATTGTGGCCAGAACAATTCCAACAGATGAAGCTGCCCACTCCAGATCTCATGCCAGCCTGGGGAAATGAGATGTTTGCTCTTCTTTTATTAGAAAGGAAATTAAAACAGCGACTAATAATTTGGCTGTAGGTAAACTCCAGAGGAATATCATCAACTACTCCACAACAGCACAAACAACCCCCCTGGCTCCAGCTGTGAGCACAGGACAAGTCCCCTTGGAAAGTGAAATCAAACCCTCACGTGTCCAACATCCCCCGGCTGGGATGAAGGCTTAGACCTCTCTGCTACAAAATTCCCAGGGATATCCATCATCCAAAGCCCAGCTTTGCTGTCACCCAGCCCTGTTGTCATTTTCACTGCTGGAACAAGCCAAATATTATCACAGCCACTGCCACCACCGAGGTGCAGGGACCAGGAGCGAGCCAAGAACTCCAGGTTTAAATAGTCCAAGGCAATATTGACTCACCACTGCTCTGCCTGGTCAGATTTTTCCCTGTAGAACCTGTACTCTGGATCAGTCAGGGAGGCTTGCAGTCTATTTTCCTGCCTCTTCACTGGTTATTAAGGCATTTCTGTGGAAGCACAGCACCTCCTGTCTATTTGGCCATGCTCATAACTCTGTGAAATTGTTTACAGCAAGCCAGATGCAAACAGAGTCCCCAGGGAGAGCCTTTTCCCAGTCCTGTTCCAGGGTCAAACTTGCTCACATTGCCACAGCCTGAGAGCAGCCGTGGGGATACTCCTGCTCTCCAGATCCAGGAATGGGCCTGGTTGCCATATCCAGCACCAAAAAATGCCTGGATGAGCAAAGAATGTGGGACAGCAGCCACACACTGGAGCCAAAACAGTGGGAGAGCATCCCATCCCAAACCCAAAGGATTTACAGCAAGAAATGGAGATGATGATGATGGTGGAGATGATGATGATGGAGATGATGATGATGATGGAGATGACGTCTCCTGCTCCCTCTGAACATCCACCTCTACACAGGGTGTCTGATGGGGTGGATGAGATGCTGCAAGACCAGAGCCAGGAAGCTGCACTGCCTGTATCCCCTCAGAGTCACAGAATTCACCACAGAATCATGGAATTGTTTGGGTTGGAACAGACCTCCGAGATCACTGAGCCCAACCATTTACCCAGCACTTCCAGATTCATTGTTGCTGTCCAATCCACTTGGCCCAGGAGAACCATCAAGCCCTCAAAAGCCATCAAACAACGAAATAATTTAAAAAAAACCAACCCAAAACCACCCAAATTATGAAAGAGGCTTTAAACTTGATTTGCTTTTGTACATTTGCTTTTCAAATTCTTTTCCAAGCTGGAGCTTTCTTGTTGTCATCACTGGTTTGATTATGTGCTTGAAGCGAATCCTTGCACTTAAAAAAATCCCATTTTCCGTGTCAGTTTTGGTGCAACGAGTGCATGTGGGCATTCCTTGATTAAGTCTGAGCTCTCCTGTAACTGCTTCTCCCAACCAAGACCTCTTTCCACAAAAAAGCTCCACAGGAAGCAGCTCCCCATGCTCCAGAGCTGTGTCCCAGGCAGGGCTGTATTTGCAAGGACAAACAGACTCCCCTGCAGTGCAGGGGAATATTTCCCAGCAGGAATGTAAGCTTGGTTTTGCTGGATGTGCCAAAGGTGTCCAAGGCAAAGCAGGTGCAGAATCTCTGCTCAGCTCCAGGACACACATTATTCCAAACCCCAAATCTTTCTGGTGCCCACAGGAGTTTCTGTGTGCAGGGAATGCTGGATGGAAATCTTGGGATATTTCATCACATCGCCCCTGCTGGAGCTAAAGCCACTTTTTCAGCTAAAGCAGAACTTCTCAGACTGAAACCTCTCACCAACCAGATTTATCTTTTCATTTTGGAAATGAAATGTCTGCCTGTTGCCTGCCTTGTTGCTACAACACCCTTTTTTAGCAGCCTTGTTGATAAAATTCCCATTTCCAAACTCGGTGCTGCAGGATTCCCTGTTTCTCCTGCGCTACCACGTTCCTCATCTCTCCAGCAACAAACACCCTGATTATCCCAAAAACAGGTGCCAGACTGTCCAGCACCACCAGGAGCTGCAGCCACACTCTGCCCCTTCTCCAAGAGACCACTAAAACCACCAAAATCCCAATTAATTGTGCTCAGATCAGCTAAAACACCCCCAGCTGCAGGGCACAGGCACCATCTATACCCAGAGACATTTTGGTGGCCCCTGGCAGGAGGGGACAGCACAGGGACAGCTCTGATGGCACCAGGCACTTGCCTTGAAAGCCATTTGGCAGCTGCCCTGCTCTTGCTGCCTCAGGAACATCGATCACCCTCCAGCCCACTGAGACCTTTGGCTTTTCTAAAAGTCTTATTCAATTATTTATGGCCGCTCGCTGAATAAAACATGGCACCTCCCGCGGCTGAGGGATTCTCCACACGACACACAGGAGGGAATTCCAGGCCAGCCCTTCCCCAGGAACCACGGGCGCTTCACAGCTGGGAACTGGGATGAGGCTCCTTGGGGGAATCAGGGAGGAGAAGAACGCTGAATATTTGCGCAGTTTGCTGGAAAACTAATTTAAAATACATTAATGGGAGGATCCAGAACGCAACATTGCACCCTGGGGGAAACACAGGGGCGATCCCAGCCACGTGGACCTGCTGGTAGTGTTTTCCACCAGGTTTTCTTCACAGAGCACCAACTTTTGGCCAAAAATCTGTGTTTACGACGCTGATTTAAGCTGCCTAAGGCCACGTTATAGCCGGTTCTATTCCTGTGGTGCTTGTCAAACGCGCATTTCCACGCCATCTGTGGGCACTGCTCGCTGTAAATGCTCAACACAGACATTTAAGGAAACATTTAAGGCAAACTTTAGTCATTTCTGTGTTCCCAGCACACTCAGCCTCGGAGCTGGGTTCTCTTCTCACCACATCCCAAAGCTCCTGTTTTTGCCCAGGTTGTGATGCCACCCTGACGAGGCTTTTGGATCCACTGAAACGTGGCAAAGGGTGATGCTGAAACCAAGGGCAACTTCCAGCTCCAAACTGCCCTGAAGCCCTGGATCTCTGCAAAGCCAGGGATTGCCATGGCAACAGCCAGGATGCTGGGAGGGAGAAGGGCAGGATATTTTGGCAGCAGAGGACAGAGGGTGGTCCCCTGGCCTAGGAAAGGTGTCAGGAAGGGGGAAAGCAGCACAAAACCTGCTCTGGGCATGAAGGCTCAAGCCAAGGGTTTCTGGAGCACGAGAGATCTTGTGCAAAGCCCTGCTTTCATCTTGAAAAGGAGAGGAAATGGTCCCCAGTGATCAGGGCTGCTCTTCAGAGCAGATCGATGCAGGCAATCGAGAAATGCTGCATTAAGGGCCCTCTGTTCTCTTTTGGTACAGAAACATCTGAGAAAGGCTGCCCTGGGTGCTCGAGAGACATCAGAGGGTCCCTCTGCCAACAGCAGCTTTCATTACCAACCTGCACCTCATCATCCTCATCCTTATCTTGCCTGAACACTTTTGACAGCTACACAAAGGCCTTTTCCCTTCTTTTTTTTTTTAAAATAAACTGGCCTTGAGAACACTTAAAGCTCTCAACATTAATTTTTCAAATCCTAGTAACATTAAATTAATTTACAATTTTCCACCCATCCAGAATGAAATAGCTGGCACTGACGCCTGCAATCTGATATTTAGGAACGGCAGGCTCACAGAAAAACAAACCCAAGCTGCAAAAACATTGCTCTTACCAGTCATTCGTGTTATTTAGCCACAAAGCAGGCAACATGGCTGGGGCTTCTCTGAAAGGGTGGGAGGAAGAGACTGACTGTTGTTCCCATGACACACGATGAAGGAATTAGTCAACAGCTACACAGTGACAACAATTCCAGCTACTGAAAAATAAACAGTATATCTGGTAGGAGACAAGCAGCCTGTGGTCAGCTCCAATTTTTTTTGAAAGAATCCTAAGAACAGGCAGCAAAACGTTCAATCCAGGTTCAACAGGCACTGAGGAGTAAAGACTCAGAGCTGCTTCCCGAGTGGCAAGTTAAACATAAACTAAGTTTTTGCAGAAGAACAACCAAGATGACTGTTTGCTTTCATCCAGCACTCAGCTCTTCACTCAGCTCACATTCCAGGGACACGTGTGCAGGTGGATTGCACAGGTAACACCTGCTTCCCTTCCTCTCGAAAACACACCTCAGGACTCTCCTCTATCCAAAAAACTTGTAAAAGAAGGGGAATAGCAGAGGCTGTAAGGGGAATACTTCTAGTTGAAAACCCACACCCCTCCAAACCTGGGTATTTCAGGCTTTGGGTTTGTAAAAAAGCCTCGTTCCGTGTGATAAAAGCTCTACAAAAATCAGAGGATGTTGGTCATGCTGCTTATCCTGCACAACAGGGCACAGGATGCCTCACAAAGTCAGGCTTCCCTCCTTCCCTTGCAGCCTGCTGACAAACAGTCAATTTTGCAGCTTGCAGGGTTGGTTTGATTTATTATGACCATATGGGGCTGGGTGTTGGGTGGGGAGAGGAAGAAGATGGTGACAGATAACAGAGCTCATCTCAACCTGCACATCCACTGCAGCACAGGACTTCTCCAGAATCCAGTGCCTTAACCATGGCAACCGCCAAATACTGAGGGCTGCTCAGTGCCCTGGGTAATTCCAGTTTATTGTTCCTGTCCCTGCTCAGATCAGACCTTCTTCCCAGTGTTTGCCTCACTCAGTTATGGCCCTGGGGTGACAGATGTGGCACAGCTCCCCAGGGACAGCCCTGCCTGTCCCTGTTCTCAGCTGGGCTCACCTGCACTGAGAGCCCTTGGCTGGAGCAAAGCCAGGCAGGGCCTCGTGAAATGAGAATAAAATAGGTTTCAGAAAGGTTAAAATTCTGGGAGTGGGGAGGGAAAAAAAACCACACAAATTTCTGCAACTGGCCCTTTCCACTGCTCCTTGGAGCCTGCACAAGCTCCTGACTTAACCTGAGGTCAGCCTAGAAGAGGAAGAAAAACCAAAAGCATGAGCAGGGAGCAACAGGCACAAGAACTCCCCACCTGCTCCCGGATTCAGGGATGGTGCTAAATAATTAACTCCATAACCTACAGGATCATGTTTCCCCAGGTTTTTAATTCCTACCAGAGCACAGCCCGGGTGGAGAGCACAGATCTTCCATGGAATTCCCCCACCTGTGTGGCTGTGCACCCACAGCCCCTGTCCAAGCTCAGCACTTCCAGCAGGAGTGGAAAGGCAAGTGGAAAGCAAATCCCAAGGGAATGGCAACCACCTGGTACCTGCACAGGCAGGGAACCCACATCCACACCAACATCCTGAACAATGGGATCCCCAGGAAAAAGCCTCTGCTGTGTCAGCACCAAGGGGCTGCTGGAGAGAGCCCAGAGCACGCCCAACACCCAGGTCACAGCATCATGGTGGCACTTCACAGGGCAGGAGGGCTTTCCCCTTCCCTCCCTCAGGCTTTACTGGCATTCACCAAACCCACGTTATCTCCCCAAAAGCCAGCAGAAGGGCAGGGCCCACCCCCAGCTCTGCTCCCTGAGGTGCCAGCTCCACTTTCCCCCAGCCCACGGCCCTGGGAGGGAGCAAAGGTGGGGGAAGAAGGCAGGAGCAGCCCTGGCTCCCACCCTGCAGCAGCTCTCTCTGCACTCAGGAGCTGCCACAGACAGTAAAATAATGAGACGGTAGCTCCATCCACAACGCTAAATAAATGTCATACCCTTTTCCTGCCTTAATAGCCGTTGCTGAGGCAACCAGTAGTATTCCTTTAGCACCACACCCGGCACAGGATTAAAGGTGGGAAGCGGTCTGGATGGGCAGCGCTGTCACCCTCCCCAGACCCACCACCCACGGGTCTGCCTCTCCCGACTCCGAGCAGCGCCTTCCACTCCCCGGGAGCCTGAAAACCGGATAGCGAGATGCTCGTAACACCAGAAACAAAACACCACACACACACACCCCCCACACTCCGGCATCCCGGGAGGTGACCTGCGGGGACACAGCAGCTCCCCGTGACCCAGCACCGGGCAGGACCCGGCTCCGTGGCTCGATGGACCGTGGGCTCAGGTGTAACACACGGGATAAACACGGGGCTGGAGGCAGCTCGGCACGAAACAACGTGCAAACTAATAGAGTGAAAGATGCCTGAGAAGAGGGAGCACAGCGAGATGCGAAACGCCATCACCCTGCACCGGGCTCACATATTTGGGGTCCCCTCCCTCTTTTCCTAGCCGGGGTCCCCAGCACCCGCTGCCCCCCGCCCTGCCAAGGAGCGCCGTGCTGCGGGAGGGCTCGTCCCATCCCCGCTCCCAAGGGAAGGATGCAGCACCGGGAGTCGCCCCTTTTTTTCCCTGCGGAAAAATCCCAAGTTGTGGCGTGCTCTTCCCCCAGCCAGAGGCGGTTTTCCAAGGATGCGGGGCACTGGCGCTGCAGGGATGCTTCTCCACCCTCCGGGACCCGCAATCGCTCCCGGGTGGGTTCTCGGCCGGGTGGGCTCTGGCCCGGCTCCCGGCTGGTTTTTGGGGGGCTCTCAAACCCGCGGTAGCAGCAGCCGGAGCCAGCGGATGCCGCGGGCGGGCGGGCCCGGAGCTCCCCCCGGGCAGGAGCCGCCGCTCCCCGCGGGCACCGGGCCGGGGCTGCTCCCGGGGGTCCCGCACCCACCTCCTTCTTGACGGTGCGCAGCAGCCGCTGCCGGGTCTCCGCCTCTGCGGGGAGAAATGAGAAGAGACCCATTAGTGCGGCCCTGCCCCGCCACCCCCGATCCCGGTGCCGGTCCTCCGGTGTCGGTCCCCGGTCGCCGCCCGCCGTACCCGCCGGGGCCGCCGCCATGGCCGCGCTCGCTCCGCAGCGCCCGCAGACTGCCGGGCACCGGGCCGGGCCCGCCGGGCCGCACCGCCCCCCGCCCCGCCGGGGAGGGGCCGCGGCCGCCGCCAATCCGCGACCGGCACCGGCGCCCCGGTACCCCCGGTGCCGGTACCCCCAGCACCGGCATCCACGATACTCCCGCCATCCGCAGCCCCCCGGCAGCCCCGGAACGCCCCGTACCCCCGACACCCCCGGCACCGACACCCCCGCACCCCCGTAGCCCCCGGTAGCGGCCCCGAGGGGCGACGGGGTCCGGGCCGGTGCCGCCGCGGCTGTCTCAACCGGGACCGGTCCTATGGTGCAATCACAGCCGTCCCCCAGCTCCCGGGGTCGCCACCAGCCCCCCCGAGCTGACCCCCGTTACCCCAGCCAGGTCCCGGCACCTCTGACCCAGCCCCGAGGTGCCCGGGGCGGCGGCGGCGGGGCTGGGTGACACGGGACGGGGACAGCCCTGGGGGTGTCCCCACAGATGGGGCAGTGTCCGGCCTCGGACAGGGGTTCAGGGCTCTGGGGTCCCTCGCAGGGGCGAAACCACCGCGTCCTTTCAGGCATGAGCCATCCAGGTGAGCTCCAGCACAGCGGGAAGGTGACAATGACCGGAGACCCCCAAGAGCCTTCTCTCAAAACCACACCACCACAGCCCCTCGGAGCGTGTGCCCTGCCTGCAGCTCCATTAACATCTCTTCTGTTTTCCTCTTCCCTCGTTTACTGTTCCAGGACATTTCCATAGAAACGGCATCCTGGCTCCTCCGCAGTCCAGTTTCCAATAACTACAAACCGCGTTAGTGCGAGGGCAGCGGCGCCCGGCCCTGCTGCACGGCGGCCACCGGCACGGCCCCGCCTGGGCCCCGCTGCCATCGCCACCCCATCCCGGCACGGACGGCAGGGACACGGGGTCACCCCCGCCAGCCCCCCAGACTGACCCCAGAGCTGCCCGGAGCTTTTCCTCCCGTGTTCCTCCTGGTAATGACAGCAGGGACCATAATCCCGATGGTTCCCTGCACTGCCCAGGCCGGCAGGAGAACAGGAGGGAGCTCTGGGCCTCGGGATTAATTAGAATTCGGTGCCTTCTGTACCTCCCAGGGGCCAGGAGGAAGCCTGGGCCGTATCCGTGTTTCCGTGTACGCTGTTTGCTTTTCACTGTTTATTTGCTTGTTAAATACCCGTTAGCAGAGGTGGTGGCAGCACAAATGTAACCGAGCTGCAGCTCGGGGGAATGTGATTGCTGCACCAGACGGGTCCCAGAATCTCGGGGAGAAAATCGTCTGAAGAAAGTACAGGGGAGGACAAGCTCCCCCCAAGCCTTGCTGGCTCCTTCGCCTTGGAAAATTCTGCTTTAATCCCCGAATTAAAGACAGGTGGGAGACTATTGGCCCCTGTTTTCTGTAGCTTGGAGAACTTAAATGAGAGCACGTTGATCTATACTTAATGTGATTAAGTTATATCTCTGAGTATCATGCTAATTAAATTAAACTTCCCACTGCTGCCTCTGAGGCTTAAACAGGATAGTTGTTTTAAGACCACAATTCACTCCCCTGCATCTGCCTGCACGGATGAGCAGGTAGGATAAAAGCATTCTGCTGATCAAGCCGTCGTGGTGTTTAGAAACAACTTCTAAAGCAATTGATAGTCAAATTTAAATCTGATTTGAGTTGGATTTAAACTCTGCATTTTCAATCTGAAGCGATTTGTGCTCTGCATAAGGAAAATAACAGGGGAAGAGCAGAAGTAAGCGGATGAGGCAGTGCAGAGACTGTGTCTGACCGTGATGTTTCAGGTCTAGAAACGGTATTGGGAAGGAATTCTTCCCTGTGAGGGTGAGGAGGCCCTGGCACAGGGTGCCCAGAGAAGCCCCTGGATCCCTGGAAGTGTCCAAGGCCAGGCTGGACGGGGCTTGGAGCAACCTGGGATAGTGGAGGATGTCCCTGCCATGGCAGGTGGTGGCACTGGATGATCTTTAAGGTCCCTTCCAACCCAAACCGTTCCATGATCTCCCCAAGACACCCCTCCCCATGCCCTCCTCCCATCTCCAGCAGCTCTTTCCACCTTGCAGCTCCTGAAAACACGCGGGGATTTCAAAGCTCTCCCCTGATCGATGTGACAGCGCGGCCCCGACCCGCTGCCGGAGGAGCCGCAGCCGCATGAGCGGAGGGGCAGCGGCGCAGGGAGAGCGGGCGGCGGGTCGGGAGCACCGGGAGCGTTCACGGCTCATTCATTCCCCAGCGAGCGCCCGGAGGGATCTGTCAGGGATGGAGGGACTGAACCGACGGCTCGGCTCAGCCCTGAGCCGGGAAACGGAGCCCGGTCCGTGCCTGAGCACAGGGAGCTCCCAGCCAGCAACGTGAGCATTCCTGCGCTGCAAACCCTGCACGGCTCCGGCTGGGAGCGGCTGTGGGAATTGCACCGGCCATGGACGTTCCTGCAGGCCCAGCTCTGTCCCCTCGGGTGTGGTTTCATAGCTCGGTGTGAGGGAAACGAGAGATTCTTCAGGAGAGAAAGGGTTTAAACAGATGCCGGAGTTGGAACAGCCGCCGGAGCTGGAACAGCCGCTACTTCACACAGGGAAAGGGGTCTCTGTCCAGTGCTCGAGGGATGCTGGGGGCTGTCCCTGCTTCCCACAGACCCCACAGACCCCTGGCAGTGCCTGGGCCCATCTGCTGAGCCCTCCTGAGCAGGGACAGGACGTGGGCACAGGGAGGTCTCCCAATTGTCACACCAAGCCATTCCACAAAAACCACCCGGAGAAAAGCAGGGTCAGCAGCAGAGAAAGAACCATTACCTATTATCTATTGCCTATTATCTATTACCTATTATCTATTATTATCTATTATTTTTCACAGTTGCTACGGCACCAGCTGCCTCAGTTCTGTTATTTATGCCTCGAGATGGTCTTTGGTCAGGGGGTTAAACCCCGTTCCCCTGGTATGCTCCACAGGCACCGGGGATTTCTCCCCTTCATCCCAAAGCCCGGGACAAGGGCGGCCCCTCTGGCAGCCCCCACAGCCTCGGCTTTCATCTCCACTCCCGAGCTGAAGGATTGGGACCCACGGCTTTGGAAAATTCCGGGAGCGGCACAAATCCCGTACAAACCACAGCAGATTAATTCTCCTTCACCTGTCTGCTGGGGCTGGGCTCAGGGGGAGCCACACCGGGCTCAGGAGTGGGGGCTGATGGAGGGGCTGTGCTGGGACCCCCCCAATCTCCATTCACTCCCCCCCCNCCCCCAACCCCTTCACTCAGGGAAAATCCTCATTGCTCCACCAGCAGAAAAACTGCTGTATTTCACAGGACAGGTGTTCAAAGAACAATTATTTCATTTTAAAGCAACAATAATTTCGGGTTCCACAATGCAGAGGGAGAAGCCCGTGGAGTGCAGCCCACCCTGTGGGGGGGACTGACAGGACTGGACCCACTGTCAGGCTTTTCCAACCTACGCAATTCCACAATTCCGTGACTCCGTTCTGTGACAGCCCAAGCAGCCGGGGCCAGACACACACACCCTCACAAATAATATAAACGTGCTTTTAACTGGAGGTTTCTAACGGGTCTCCGTGTGTGTGCCTGAGGGATTAACAGTGTCCAGAGGCTTCCCGGGCCGGGCAGCTGCGTCACGTCGTCACAGCAACCCGCTCGCCATGGCCCTGGAGCCGCAGCTCCCGCTCCATCTCTCCCGTAGTTTCTTTTAATTACAGATGGGAAAGGCGGGGCTGGAGGCCCCCAGAGCCCCGGGAGAGCCCGGTGACCCCGGGTCCGTGCAAGCCCTGCACAGACACGTCTCACTGCGATGGATGTTGCTGTGAAACTGTCACAGGGCAGAGCGGTGGCTTTGGGGACTGCCATCCCCTCCTGGTCACAGCTCAGCTGCCAAAGTTATTTCACTTTCCTGTGGCTTTTCCCCAGCAACTCACACCCCAGAGAGACCCGTCCAGCCCAGACGGATGAGACGACCTTTAAAGGTCCCTTCCAACCCAAACCACTCCACGATTCCCGAATTTCCCCTGCAAGCATCAGTGTCACCTCCTTAGCAAAACACACCACGAAGAGAGAAATAGGGATTTCTCAGGAGGGAGGAGGAAACATTGTCCCATTTTACCACCTCAGCCCCAAAACTGTGCTGGAATCCCCTCCCCTGGGTGGGACCCACGGGGTGATGTTTATTCACACAAGGTGAGGCTGTGGGATGATGCTGGTCCCTGCAGGGTCAGGCTGGTCCCGGTGGGATGATGCCGGTCCCTGCGGGATCAGGCTGGTCCCTCTGGGATGAGGCTGGTCCCTGCAGGGTCAGGCTGGTCCCTGCAGGGTCAGGCTGGTCCCTGTGGGATGATGCCGGTCCCTGCAGGGTCAGGCTGGTCCCTCTGGGATGATGCTGGTCCCTGCAGGGTCAGGCTGGTCCCTGTGGGATGATGCCGGTCCCTGCAGGGTCAGGCTGGTCCCTGTGGGATGATGCTGGTCCCTGCAGGGTCAGGTTGGTCCCTGTGGGATGATGCTGGTCCCTGCAGGGTCAGGCTGGTCTCCACGCTCCAGGGGCTGCTCTCCCCTGCTGCCTTTGATCAGAGCCTGGCTCTGGTTTCCCTGCCGGCTGCTCTCCGTGCCGTGGGTTTCCAGCGGGAGGTGGGGAAGCGCAGTCAGCCTGACCCTCCCCTCCTCGGATCTGTCATCAGCAACACAGAAATCCTTCCCGGCCCCAAGTTACTCAGCCTGAATCCTGCAGGATTTGCCGGGGTGGCAGCATGGCAGAGCAGCCCTGCCTGGGTCCCCCTGCCAGTCCCCCACCCCCAAACCCCCACAGCCACCCCAGGGACAAGTGGAGCAAAAAGATGGATTTCCTCCTCTCCGTCGTCGGATTCGCCGTCGATCTGGGCAACGTCTGGCGGTTCCCTTACATCTGCTACCAGAACGGAGGGGGTAAGGACACCACTGGGCTTATTTAAGTCTTCTTTTGGAGAAAAGGTGCCTTTCTCCTCATTTTACATCTTTCCCACCCCGAAAAATCCACTCTTTCTTTTCCTTCTTTGTTTCCAGCTGCTCCACTTCAGACAGGGCGGTTTAGAGACCGACCCAACTTCTCCCGACATCTGTCTTCTTTCTGTTTGTGTCTTTCTTCATTCAAAATCCTCCTCCACTCCCTCCATCCTCCTTCCCTGGGATCCTTTCCTCCTTTCCTGCTCTTTCCCTCCCTTTCCAGTGGGATTAGAGGTGCGTTAGCAGCTCTAGGATCACAAAAGGGAAAATCAGCATGGTCCAAAATGCAAAAAAAAGGATTAAGATCCGTAAATTTGGGCCGGGAGGTTTCACACACTTCATGACCTCGGGACTCTGGGAAGCTGCCCTTTGGGATGGCTCCTGGTTTAAAATCACCCTCACGAGCATCCCACCCTCCTGCTGTGGATCCTGGCTGGCAGTGCTGGAGAAGCCTCGGCTTTGAGGGATCAATGGGAAGCAAAGACACAGAAACACCATGAAAGGGGAAAACCTTCAGTAAATGACAACTAAATAAATCGCTTGGAACGGAGCAGGGTAGAAACTCCCCCCTCACATGGAAATGCAAAAGGAAGGATGAGAATTTTTTGTGCTGTTTGGGAAAGCGCAGCGGATTTAATTGCCAAAGTCGGCTTTCGGGGAACATCCTCTACTGCTTGGGAAAATTAGAAAGAGGTAATTAGTTCCATACTCAAGGCAAAACCGTGGATCCCAGGTGCCCACGTTGGAACAGAGTTATTTGCGAGCCGCTCCTGTGGGATTGGGAGCAGAGCTGAGCCCCTCTGTGTGCCTGGGGTTGGGGTGGGTGGTTTCCACCTGCCCCACACACACACGGGAGGGTGAGGAGTTCAGGGAGCAGCCCTGGGGGAGCACAGCCCCATGGAGGGGGAACCCTGGGATGGGCAGCACCAGACTCACCCACAACCCGGGCTCTGCCTGGAAGGAAAACACTGAAAACGCTTGGTCCTGTTGGGCCAGTCCTGCCTAGGCAGGCAGGGGGGCTGCAGGAGAGTGCTGGGGATTTTTGGAATATTGGAGGTGACCGGGATATTGGGGATACTGGGAGTGCTGGAGGTGCTGAGGGTTTTGGGGATACTGGAGAGGCTGGGGATACTGGGAATGTTGGGGTGCTGGGGATGCCACACCACACACACATCTGTCAGAGGGAGGAGCCGTGGGGGTTAAATTAACTAATCCCAGCAGAACTCGGAGAGCAGTTCCACTTCCAAAAGCTCCATGGGGTACAAGTGTAGCCCCAGTAAAAACGAGGATGTTATGAATAATGCAGATTACAGCTTTAATTATGTGTCTTGGGGTGGCTGTGCATATTCAAGTCACATTTTCCTCCAAAACTCTTCCAGACCTGAGGGGTGCTGGGCGTCCCCTCCCCTGCACCCCGTTGGTTTGTGTGGTTCTTTGTTCCATCCTGGCCAAATGGTGCCTGCCCAGCAAGGCTGGGCCTCCAGCAGGGCTGTCCTGGGGGCCCGGGAAGCTGGAACACCAAGCGGGGTCTCACATCTCTGAGCTCCTCTGACCAGATCACTTCCAAAGCTTCTCACAAACACGTCCAAACCTGCTGGGGCAGCACTGGGAGGGAGGGAGGTGACAATGCCGTGGTCCCCTGGCAGCCTGGCGGTCACCCTGCTGTGCTCCCCACCCTGCAGGAGCCTTCCTCATCCCCTACACTCTGATGGCTGTTTTCGGGGGGGTGCCCCTCTTCTACATGGAGCTGGCCCTGGGGCAGTTCCACAGGACAGGTGCCATCCCCATCTGGAAGCGCATCTGCCCCATCTTTAAAGGTGAGAAACCCCCAGCCCAGGTGACACTGTGACCTCAAAGCTGTGTCCCAGGGCTGAGCCCCATCCCGCTCTTCCCAGGCATCGGCTTTGCCATCTGCATCATCGGCCTCTACGTCTCCTTCTACTACAACACCATCATTGCCTGGGCTCTCTACTACTTCTACTCGTCCTTCTCGGGCACCCTGCCCTGGGCCAGCTGTGACAACCCCTGGAACACCCCTGACTGCACCAACTACTTTGGGAAGAGCAACGTGACCTGGACCAACTTCTCCAGGTCCCCCGCCGAGGAGTTTTACACGTAAGGGCAGAGGATGTGGGTGGTGTGAGCTGGGCACGCCCCTGAGGGGGCTCTGGGAGCAGGCTCTGAGGTGGGAATGCTCCCGAGGAGCTCATGGACTGCCTGCCTCGGTCTGAGCCTGCTCCCAGCCCTGGGGATCCCTGCCTGCAGGAGGAAGGTCCTGGAGATTCAGGAATCCGGGGGTCTGCATGACATCGGGGGGATCCGCTGGCAGCTGCTCCTCTGCCTCTTCCTCATCTTCACCATCGTCTACTTCAGCCTGTGGAAAGGGGTGAAAACCTCTGGGAAGGTGAGGAGAGCTCCAGCACTGCCCTGCCAGGGCAGGAGGGACCCATCAGCTGGTAGGATCTCGCCACCCACCTGACTGTGGAAGAGGGAATGTCCCCTCCTCCTCAGCCCCTGCCCCTGAGGCCACCTGGAGTGAGCCCAACACAGGGGTTTGGGTGCTCTGTGGTGCCATGGGGTGACAGCTGCCTCCGTCCAGGTGGTGTGGGTGACAGCCACGCTGCCCTACGTCGTCCTGCTCATCCTGCTCATCCGAGGGGCCACCCTTCCTGGAGCCTGGAGAGGGGTCGTCTTCTACCTGCGCCCAGACTGGGGCAAGCTCCTGAGCACCGCGGTGAGTGCACGGTGGGACACCCTGCCCGGGGCATGGCAGCACCCAGAGCCCTCCAGGGGACACCCACCCACCCATCTGGGCATGGCAGCACCCAGAACCCCTCCCCAGGACGCCCACCCACGGGTCTGGCCCCACCACAGGGCAACGGGGCCCTTGTTCCCACAGAAACGAGGCGCCCTGGACAGGCTCTTGGAAATGTAAATCCGTAATTGAATCACCCATCTCATTCTGGCTGGTTTTGTTTGTGCTGTGCCCCCCCTTGGGCTGGCAATGGGCTTCCTGTGGGTAATTACCAGGCAGCACTTGAGAATTCTAATTAAAGGTAATGAGGGCCGTGCTGCCAGCACTGAACGTGCCGGGCAGGAGTGGGCACGGCAGGCTCGGGGCTCCCCTCCATCCATCCATCCATCCATCC